>JAASFY010000218.1:0-31230 GCA_023334035.1 Globisporangium okanoganense | reverse complement strand
GCCTCCACGAGGGCTTCAAGAACTTCTGGATCGCCAACCAGATCACCGTCAGCTCAGCCTCGTTCGAGTTGGTCGAGAAACTCGCGGCTCTCGACTCGGTCGGCAACATCCGTGAACAGGAGTTCATCAAGATCGAGAAGCCGCAGGCCGGTGACAACAAGGAGCTCATCGGCCAAGAGTGGGGCGTGAAGAAGATCGGCGCGAACCAGGTCTGGGCGGACGGCAACGTCGGCCAGGGCGTGATCGTCGCCAACATCGACACTGGCGTCCGTGGCACCCACGAGACGCTCAAGCGCAACTTCATGGGCAAGAACGGTTGGTTCGACCCCGAGCTCCACGCTGCTGAGCCGTACGACATTGACGGCCACGGTTCGCACACCATGGCCACCATCGCCGGTGCCAAGGGCGTCGGTGTCGCTCCAGGCGCCACGTGGATCGCGTGCAAGGGCTGCCGCGTGTACGAAGGTGACGACGGTCTCCCGGAGGTCGGCTGCTCCGAGGAAGACCTCACCGAGTGCGCTCAGTTCATGCTCTGCCCTCACGACACTGACGGAAAGAACCCAGACTGCAGCAAGGCGCCTCGCGTGATCAACAACAGCTGGGGAGGTTCTGGCGGCCGTCCTTGGTTCAAGCCTGCGGTCGACGCCTGGGTCAAGGCTGGCATCGTGCCAGTGTTCTCTCAGGGCAACAGCGGCCGCAACGGCTGCGCCACGGCCGGCTCGCCAGGCGACTATCCGAACGTCATTGGCGTGGGTGCCACCACCAGCACGGACGCGCTCGCGGACTTCAGCAGCAAGGGCCCGACGCTCAACACGAACCGCCGAAAGCCCGACATTTCGGCCCCAGGCCGCTCGGTGCGCGCGGCGTCCAACGAGACCGACTCGTCGTACATGACCATCTCCGGTACGTCCATGGCCGCGCCCCACGTCACTGGCGCTGTGGCTCTGCTCCTGAGCGCCCAACCAGACTTCAGCATCGATGAAGTCAAGGTCGCCTTGTACACGACCACGGACCAGAAGGGCCTCGCGCCAACCAACTACACGTGCGGCGGCACTTCGGACCTCGCGTGGCCAAACAACCAATGGGGCCACGGCCGCCTCAACGTGCTCAACGCGTACGAGGGCTTCCGCCCAGCGCCAACCAACTAATGTAATCGAAGACGAAGACCCATGTACACTCTTATTAGAGTACTAGGCAGTTTAGAAAGTAGGTTGTCGAAGGCTTTTGTTTAAAGAGTCGAACTCTGTAAATACATCCAATTTGTGGAGCTTCAGATTTGGCTCAAGGTTGCCAAATAAAGGGCTTTGAGAGATATCCACTCACTGAAAATTTTGAGCGGACACATGGGTTCAGAATTATAATCATAAATACACACTATAACCTGTATACTTTTCTAAATGAGTAGGATAGAACTTTGCCTCAATGAAAGCCTTTTTATTTGTCCATAGCTGTACACTACTCAATATAAAAGGCGTATCTTTTTCAGGAAACAAATCCCCTGGATCTTTCAACCCATCAAGACCATGACATAAACATCAACGTGATGGACGTGCCAAATGAATGAAACACGAGCTCTTAGGACGCTCTCATTATTGATTTCACGCGCTCCCACACACACGCGTCTCTCTTCCAACCCTATCCACCCACAGCCATGGCCCGTGAGCTCTACGTGTGCCGGCGCTGCTGCTCGCGCGACTTCTTTGCGCTCTTCGTCGTGAACGCGCTGCTCGTGGTCGTCGCGGCGCTCATGGTGCACTTCCAGCAGTCGCTCGTGCACTCCAAGTGGATCGTGATCGTGCGCGGCGCGTTCGACCGGTCCGCCGACACGTTCGCCAGTGGGATGCTCGTGTTGGGCGCCGTGCTGCTCGCGCTCGTGGTCTTTGGCTTGGTCGTGACGCTGCTGCGCCTCAAGAAGCTGCTCATCGTGTACGGTATGGCACTCACGCTCACGCTCATCGCGATGGCGTTTCTCGTCGTATCAGCCTTCCAAGTGAGTGGCGAGGCGGCCCAGTGGCGAGACAACAAGCAGTACAGTGGCTCAGTTGTCGAGAGCAACAACAGCAACAGCTCTACCAAGGAAGCCCAGGTCGAGGCGCACTTTAACGCCGTCTACTGCGATGCCCAGCGCGCGTTCTTTTGCGACCACGCGACTCTGAACGAGCTTCTGGCCTTTGGCCTCAACAACTTGGCTGGTAGCAATAGCAATCTCACCAGCGCAGCGGGAATCTGCGCCCAGAGTCAGGGCTCAAACGCGTCATCATCATCGTCATCCGCAGGCTGGGGCCAATTGTGCACCTACTGTGCTGGCACCAAGAGCTACGAGGAGTTTCAAGCTGTGGTGGCCTGGAGTAAGGATAACTGCGACTTCAGTGCTTCGACCGCGGCGTGGTGCAGTGCTACGCCACTCAATGATGCTAACAGTACCAACAGCAGTGTAGTAGGCATGGCAGCAGCTGTGAGCTCTCCATACAGCTCGTGCCGAGCCACACTCCTGCAAGAGACCGTCACATGGAGTCGGGGCTTGGGGATCATGTGGAGCGTCACGTGCCTCCTGCTACTGCTGCTGCTCATCAGCGTCGCGTTGCTGCTGCAAACGCACGAGCACGCCGACGCGATAGACCTGGACGACGTCGAGACCCCCAGCGAGTCGGGCGTGTATGAGAAAGCCTAGGCTTGGCTTGGCTTGTAGAGAAGGAACTTGTAGGATGGGGTTCAAGAATTTTTTTATTTATTTTGAAATTACTACAAGAGGCAGTCGGTCAATGCGACCAGGAAAGTGTCCATTGCCACGGTGCCTACGACGCCATCATTAACATCATCATATAGTTAATTAGCTTGCTGCTTAGTCAGAGCCTAGCAGGTAGTTATCATGATGCTTACCTTTGCATTGCGAGTCGTAGAGGCCAAAGAGTGCGGTGACCTGCTCACATTTCAGCCAACTGATGAGCTCATGAACAGCTCTTGGCTCTCTCGTACAGAGCAACAGAGATTAGACTCACCTGGTCGTCCGTGAACACGCACGCGAGGCTCTGCAGCGCTTCCTTCAGGTGCTCCTTGGTCATCCTGCCGCCATCTACACGGCACATAATTCCCACAAAGTTAGTTAGCCCAGGTCAGCTATTATACTTCAGTCAAACATGGATAGCTTACTCTCCGGCTCTCGCTTCTCAAAGCTGCGACGAACGTTCTTCAGCAAGTCTGTGCGCTTACGATGGCGACACGAGATCGTGACAGCAGCCGCGTGCCAGAGCTTGAGGGTATTGGCTTTGCCTCCGATCGTGTTCATCGCCTGCTGGTACTTTTTATCCAACGAATCTGAGTACGTGAGAACAAAACCAGTCGAACTCGGCTGCTCGTCTTCAGAAAAATGGTTCTCCTGGTCCGGAGCTTCCATGAACTCTCCATAGCCGCTCGCACCGTCAAACGCTCCATATCCGGATCTGCCCGACATTATGGGAGGCGCTTCTTGGAACTCGCCGTAGCCGCTAACATTGTCGAAAGCGCCATAGGCCGAGCGTGGGGACATCTGAGCCGTAGGCTTTGCCAGAAACTCCCCATAGCCACTGACATTGTCGAAAGCGCCGTACCCGGAGCGCTTCGACATTACCGGAGGTTTCTGAAATTCGCCATAGCCGCTGACATTGTCGAATTCGCCGTAGGCTGAGCGTGGGGACATTGGAGGCGGAGGCTTCTGGAACTCGCCATAGCCACTGGCGTTCTCGAATTCGCCATATCCAGACCTCGCTGACATCTGAGGAGGCCTTTCGAGAAATTCCCCATAGCCACTCGCGTTTGCAAACTCGCCGTAGCCAGATCGACCCGAGATCTGAGGCTTCTCTAGGAACTCGCCGTAGCCACTGGCGTTCTCGAACGCTCCGTATTTCGAGCGAGGCGACATCTGATTCTTGAATGCCTGGGGTTTTCTCATCGGTGGTTCGACGCCATGTCCTGGTCGACTTGGCTGGTGCAGTGAGGCTTGGAAGCGAACCTGTGGACTAGTCTGTCGAGCTCTCGGGTCTTCAAAGGGCAGCTTTCCAGACTGATCTCTTTGGTTGGTAGCTGCTCGATAACCCACTGGCTCGGCTTGTCGAGTCGCAGCCTCGAAGCCGTTGGTGAATGTCGTGCCAATGCGGTCCTGCGCGTTTCTCAAGTGGCCCTTGTAGCCCAGGATCGGCTGGTTCCGCTTGACAGGCAGTGTCTCTGTCTCGGGCTCATCTCGCTGAGGCACACACCTAAGAAAAAGCTTAAGTGTTGGCTTCAATAATTAAGAAAAATCAATACAAAACTGGTTTATGAAGAAACCTTACCCTGTGTAGGCGTGCTCTGGCTGGGCCACTTTCTTCATCACGCGGCGCTCGGCGACACTCGCTGCCAGCGCGGCGTCGGCTGAGGCTGGGGCATTTGCTTTTGTTGCTGCTGGCGGGGCGTTGTGGATCGGATTTCGCGCTTGGACGTGCGCTCTCGTCATCGTTTGGCTGTATGGTACACTCTCGTGCTTCAGAATATGAGCTTCAAGGGCAAAATTCGATCGAGCTGGACAGCTATCTTTGGTATCAACAGCGCTGTTCAAAGTGAAACCATTTCGTAAAGGTATCAGTGACAGTGTGAACTGACTGATCCCAGCCACTGCATTGTCATGCCTTCCAGGCCTGGTATCAAATGCACAAACACGCGAGAAGGAAGCTTTGTGTGTGGTTATATTATATGAAGAAACACAAGAAAGGTATCAATAGGAAAATGTAATTTGTCTGCGAGAATGTTGAGAGCTTCCGAGCCTGGTCAACTGGTCCGTTGGCGAGGAGCTACAGTCAAGGATCTCTACTCGCAGGCGAGCTTGGAGTCAAAGCTGCTGAGCGTGATAGCGAACGCCTGCAGCGGGCACAGCGGCCATCGAAAATCCATCGTGAAAAGATCCTTGCCCACGCGACCGAACTGCAGCACGACGGTCTCCTGGTCCTCGGGTGTCACGAGCTGGAAGTTCTTCACGGACGCCATCGTCACGCGGCCGTTGAAGTTGAGCACGTACGCACACACCTGGTCGTTCCAACGAGGCGGTTTGTTGATCAGATATGTCAGGTTCGTATGGTCCTGCTCCTTGCACTTGTTGATCATCTCGTCCTCTTTCGTGAGCGGACGCCAGACGACGCGCGTGCCGTCCTCTCGTACGCGTGGCACGCACACTTTCATCTTTCTGGGACCGCGGTGGCCAAGCACGTTCGCGGCGTACATGGAGATGCCGAGCTCCTGGCGGATGCCCGCTGGGTTAGACGTGATCGTCTGTGTGTCCGCGTCCTTCGGATTCACGCCATTGTCGTAGATCGCAAACTCGGTGCCGAGAAAGTTCGCACGCAGCTTGCCAACGTAATTTTCGGTTCCGCGGCGAGAGAGGTCGCCTCGCTGCATCGAGATGAGGTAGTTGCTCGTGCGGTTCTTCGGGCGTTTCTTGCCGGTGAGCAGGAAGCGGTCGCCCTCTTTCATATACAAGCAGTACTCGGGAAACATCTTGTTCGCACCCGACTTGTTGCGTTCAATGTAGCACTCGAGCACGTCATAGGCCTTTGGGATCGGACGCAGCAAGAACGCCCTCATGTCCGCCATGTCGAGCTTCGGCTTCTTCACAGCCGCGCCGCCGCGAGGTTTGGCTGCCGACGGGTCGTACGTGGTCGCAGCGTTGTCGTCGTTCCGCTCGTCATCAGATGATAGATCTGGTGAAGCAGATCTCGATCTTGAACGCGAGCGGGAACGCGATCGAGAGCGTGAGCGATCACGTGGACCTGCCTGTTGAGTGTAGAAAAAAATCATCAGCATTGTGATTCCTAGGGTTCTCGATGACGCTTAAAGTATTAAAATATACTTACATTCTTCGAAGTGCCGCGTGTTTTGCGACTGCCTTCGTCATCATCATCGTCACGATCACCACGGCCGCTGTCAAAAAAAACAATGCTTCGTTAGAGAAAATAATACAGAGCCCCACGTCAAAAGATTGGGAAAAACGTACCTGGTGCGCTTTGGTGCAAATTTCTCGGGCTTTGCTGGTGCAGCATCGAAATCCTTGCTTCCACGACGACGGTCCGAGTAGTCATCCTTGTCCCGCGATGAGCTGCGATCCCGGTCACCACTAGTGTTGGATCGGCCCTTTGGGGTTACTTCACGGTCCACGCGTCCACGATCCGTTCGATCAAAGTCACGATCGCGGTCACGTTCACGGTCGCCTCCTACTCGTTCGCGATCACGATCACGGTCGCGCTCACGGTCCCAGTCTCCTCGACCGCTACGTCCACGTTCGCGGTCTGTGGGGCCACGACCACCGCCGCGCTCTCTGTCACGGTCGTAGTCCCGATCGTAGTCGGCATCCCGACTGCGGTCACGGTACTCTCCTCCAGCACGACGAGGCTTCCTGTCATCTTCCTCATTCTCGTCAGCAGTACGGCGCGGATACGACGCGTCTGCGGCGTACCCCCTGCTACCACTGCGTGTGGTGCTGCTACTGCCTCGCCGCACTGGGACTACGTCGTCATCATCGTCGTCATCTCGACCAAAGCGCCTACATTACATGAGAGCGGGTGCGTTAGTTAAATGTCTAATTGCTGGGTAGAAATTCCAAAGTGAACATTATTTTCTTACGATGGCTTGTCGTCAACGTCCATAGACCGTGGAGCCGAGTATTGCTTCGGAAGCGAAGTGCGCACAACACCTACAAATTCAAACCATACAGATAATTAGGTACGTAAAACGAGTATCACTGTACAGGTCCATTTCAACAGATTGAAGTAGGAATTCGCACTACGTACCGCCACCCATGCGCTCCTGGAGCTTCTTCTTCTGGAGATCGCGCTGCTGCTGGATCACATTCGTGCGGGAGCCTGAGAGGTAGTCGTCTCCGCCCACGATCGACTCGATATCTTCGTCGTCCTTGAGCGAGTTCGGGTGCGGTGCGCCGTAACCTTTGCTGCCGCCGCCGCGTTTGTCGTCGAGCGAGAGCGACTCAACAGCGTCCGAGACCGCGTCGGTCGTGGAGCCGCGCTTGGGCGGCTTCCGCCCGTCGTCCTCGAAGGACGCGTCGTTCATGAACATGTCAGCTGATGAGGCGTTGCCGCTCCTTCTGGCTGACGTCTCGTGCACCGCTTCTCTTCCTCCTGGCTTTTCCTCTTCTTGCTGCTGCTGGCGGGAGGCGACGCGACGCTGGAGAGACGCGGGCTCCGTTACAGAATACGCTCGTGCTTGTTGTTGTGGGCGTGTTGTGTGTATTATTAGCCTTCATCTGCGTGGGCCGTTGCGGGCGGCGGCTGCCCATGCAGACGCCATGGGAGACGAAAACTGAACCCTCATTGCGCGTTTCGCGCCTGTTGGGCGTTGAAGTAAATAGATATATGTTTTCAGAATAGTGACCATGAGCTAAAAAGCAGATTATAGTCATCTGCGTTTTGGGCGGCTTGTTTCTTGCTTGCTTCTCAGTACAGTACAATACATACAATAGTACAGAGCTGGACAGATCAATACTATACTAGACATTTGTATGTAGCGCTCTCTCGAACCCGAGGTTTGTATGCTGCTGTTGCGGAGCCGACCAAAAACAGCTATGTAGCGCAGTACACGTCATGTTTGGCTCGGTTTCTTGATACCAGCATACAAAATTCAAGTTTGATAGAGCGCTACATACAAATGCCAAGTATAGAGTCCAGAAAACTTTCAAGAAGTCAAACTATATTGTGTCATATTGAGCGAGTCAATGACCTGAGGCAGTTTTACGCAAGTTGAAGTGACCTTCACTCCGACAGCGCGCAGGGTTGCCGTTTAAGCCATCGCAGGGGTTGTCGTCACTTCCGCATTCGCCGCCCAAGCCAGAAGCAGCAACACGACCAACAAGGGCGACAAGAACAGTGAAGAAGATGGAGGGCGTCGCTACACCAAGAACCAGAGCTGGCGACGCGCTTGCCGCAGCTCGTGCTGCTCAACAACGTGTTGAAGATATCGAGCATCGTCTGCAACATTTGCGCGCTGAAAAGGAAGCATTGCGACTCGAGGGCCCGGGCGCTGCACCAACTCGCGAGAGGTACGCGGTCTTGCAACAAACAATCCGCGATAGAGAAGAAGAATTCTCAAGATGCTGATCACCTGCGCGATGGAGATTATGCTGGAAATGGTGCGCTTGCCTCAATAATGCTTACTCGATGCTGCCTGTGTGGGTGGACATCCGCTAACATTTGCAACTCCTCTTAGCCCCAGACCAGCGCTGCCGATTCGACAACTTCATCGACAAACACCGCTGCTGTAAGATGATTTAATCTCACTTGGCTAAACAGTGGTAATCTCGCTAACTTGCCTGGCAACAGCAATTTGGTGGATTGGGTTCGCGATAGTGGCGATTTATTTAATTATTGCTGACACAACCGTGGTCACGGTTTTAGTCCGCTGGAACAAGAAGGAAGAAGAAGTCAGGGTAGTTTTAGACGAGGTCCGACAGCAGGCAGCCAACTTATTGGTGCTCATTTCGTTCCTGCTTTCCCTGGGCAAGTGAGCATCAGCTTCAGCTCTCGTTCACGTTGCTAGCCAACACACCAGAATTTTTCTCAGCGTAATTCAGCATCATTTGAAGCAAATACACACAGTCTATTACATCTGCGAAGCTCTGCATGCATCTCTCTATCGGAAGAAGCTGTTGAGGTCCTCGAAACTCAGGCGTTCGCTGCGCTTGTCGTCACCGCTCTTCGAGGCCACGAGCACGTGCCTCGCGAGCTTCTACTTGCGCTGCTGCAACTGCAGGATCATGTCCTCGACGGTCTCGTCCACCACGTAGCGCTTCACGATCACGTCCTGGTCCTGGTGGTGCACGCGGTCGATCGCCTGGTCATCCACGCCGGGGTTCCACCACGGGTCCATGAGGACCACGACGGACGCGCACGTGAGGTTGAGCCCCACGCCGCCGGCCTTGAGGCTGATAACGAGCACGTCCAGCGCAGCTCCTTGGCAAACCGCGTGCGCACGCGCTCGCGGGTCTCCTGGGCCATCGCGCCGTGGAACATGGAGTGCGCGAAGCCGTTCGCCTGCAGCAGCTTGGCGATCATCTCGAGCATGAATGTCCACTGCGAGAAGACCACGACCTTGCGCTTCTTGGCCACGCCCACGCTCTGCTTGTTCTCGTCGTATCACCTGCAGGTCGTGCAGCAGCTGTTTGAGCTTCGTGCTCATGAACACGCCGCCCTGCGTTGCATGCTGTTCATTCTCCGTAGTCGCCGCCGCACTGAGCTCTTTACTCTTTACTCTTTACTCTTTACTCTTTACTCTTTACTCTTTACTCTTTACTCTGGACTCTGGACTCTGGACTCTGGACTCTGGACTCTGGACTCTGTCTTCGTCTTGAGCTCTTGGGGCCGGCCTGTTTCTGTTATTTTTGTGTCTATTTGAGCTATATTGTATTTTGTTTTACAGTCACACTTCTCATTACTGACCAGCAAAAAATGCTCCATAATTGACCAAATTAGACAGATTATTGAGTAAACTATATTAATAAAAGCAGGTAAACGTGCACTGTGGTCAAACGTTGGATACGAAGATAGATTTGATACCTATGGAAAGCAACGTATTTTTTTGCAAAGCAAGCAGAAACTCCGACAAGCAACGTTGTGTCATATTTCTGGCAATACACATGACTCATCCGTGCGTAGCGCATCTGGCATCGGTAGTCTGCTACGTTTCCCTCTCCATCGCACAACAGTCGTTGCGCTCTTTTCAAGCATGTACCATTTTAGAGAGTATAAACTTTGGTTTTTACCATATTTTGGAGTCTTGATTTTGAAAGATGGCCAGTAATGGGAGGTGTGACTGTACTTGCAAACATGCGAGTTGTACTTCACACAATTCGAACAACTCACGATAGAATCGCAGCATGTGAATAATGAATCGCGGGGCATGGGAATACAATCGAAATGAATCGCGAGGCGGGGGAGTGGAGCAAAAAACGACAACCACATCGAAAGACCAAGCGAACAAGATCAAGATCTCGCTGCATTGACACCATCTCAAGTGGCTCCTCGTCCCTGCATCTCTGCTTCATAGACCCCTCAGCAATTTGTGCATATTAACATACACCAGCGGCCCAACAAACCGCTCTCATCTCGTGCCAATATACCATGACACAAGAGACGCAGAGCCGGCGCAAAGGCTCGCTCAGCGAGAAGGACGCGAGCACCAGTGCGACTCTAGCTCCGGCCCGTTCGCAGACCCCATCGCATCAGCTGCCAGACAAGAAGAACACTCCCAGCAGTGGTAACAACAGCAGCGCCAACGCTTTAAAGGGGAAAATGAGCACCACCGCGCGCTCGACATCTGCGCCAAAGCAGCGTGGCAAGAGCGGCGCTTCATCATCGTCGTCGTCATCTGCTGCGTCGCTGCCGCCACCGCCGTCGCGATACGAACTCGCGCTTATGAAGATGAAAAAAGAGACCGACGGCAAGAGTGATGAGGAGCTACAGATGCTATTGCAGCAGTTGCTGCAGAACGCGCGCTTTGAAGACGCCGCGTACTTGATCTCGGCGAGTGCGTCTCTGAACTCGAAGTTCAAGACCTCGGACGTCGTGCGCCTGATGCTGGAGGCGAAGCAGTTTGAGCAGACCGCGCAACTGATCCGCGATATGAAGCTGCAGGCGAACCAGCTGCTCGTGACGCTCTTTGTGAAAGAGCTCGTGCGCTGCTCGCAGTTCCACGCCGCAGTGCGCTACGCGCAGGAGATGGTGCAGAACTTTGGCAAGAAGGACTTTGGGCCGCGCGACCAGGAGCGCCCGTCGTGGACCCCGCAGGCGCTGATCCAAGCCATGCTCCGCGCATTCCAGTTTAAGACTGCGCTGAAATTCTCCAAGCAGTTCGATCTGCTGGACACGTTTCCCGCGTTGCCGTTGGTGGCCAACATGTTTGAAGCGCGTCAGTGGGAAGATGCGATCTCGAGTGTCATGGTACGCGTATATCCGAGTTGCTTTGTATTTGTGTATGAATTTATATCCTAATGTGCTATATTGTGCTGTTTTTTTGTGATAGGAATACCGGTTGTTTAAGGAATATCCGATCGAAGCGCTGATCATGAAGATGCTGAGCGAGCGACAGTGGACGTTGGCAGTGAAGTGCATGGGCAAGGTTCACGTCAAGGAGCTGCTGGACAAGTACGCTGACGCACTCGTGCGTGAAGCCGCGCGTGCTGGGGACTTTGTCATCGCAGTGCGATACTTGAACGAGTTCAAGCTTGACCAAGCCGTGAACAGGCCACTGATGCAGCATGTGATCGACAGCATGATCACATACAGTGAGATGTACAAGGCGATCAAGTACTCAATCAAGTTCGGACTTGCCGACACTGAGAATACGGAGAGCAGAGACGCCACTACTGTGTCTCGGTACGATACGAAGAAGCTCATCTTGAAGGCGATCGAGATCGGCCAGTTCCACGTGGCGACGCTGTACATCAAGAAGCTGCGCCTGAAGGACGAATTTGTGACGGAACTTGCCGAGATGGAGCAGAGACAGCAGGCGAGATTGCGCGAGTTTCGGGAGTTTGTCAGCTTCCGCGAGTCCCAGTACAGCCATCCTGCCAGTCAGCACCAGCTCTTTGCTCTCATCGGTGACAAGGCGGCCGCTGAAGCTGATCTGGTGGAGCTTGATCCGGTCACTGTCGATGTTGTCCTATCTCAAGTCGAAGAAATCATCCCGAAGAAGAAACGAGAGGTTATTGAGAATGAACAGAAGGCTGAGGAATCAGAAGCAGGCGATGGTACTTCGGGCAACCGTGCCTTTGAAACTACCAGCAGCAGTGATGTGATTCGTCAAACTTCGGAACGCCAGTCACGCTTCAACTTTGCCAGAACGAGTGCTCCTGGTCTCCAGCCGCCATCCTATCCATCGATGTCTACTTCAACAACACCCAGCAATGATTCGATTCGTCAAGAGCGCGCCCATGCTCCACCTCCGGGGCTCGCTCAATTTGCGCAGCCAGCTGCTGCAGTTCCCCACTCAGAAGAGAGCTCCTCAAGCTTCAACTTTGCTCAGTTCGCGAGTGCGCTGCAAGACAATGCTGCACCTGCCCCAATCTCATCCCCGACGCACATCCCCGCCCTGTCGCCCACCCCGCAGCAGATGCAGCAAAACCTACAGCAACAGGCGGCCATGTACACGCAGCATGCGCCAATGCAAAACGGCAATTTCAACAGAGGTCCAGTGCCCCCACCTCGGTCGTTCGTGCCGTCGTTCCACCAGGGCAACTTTATGCAAAACATGAGTCCGAACCAGGCGTCCCCACCGTCGTACATGATGCCACCGCCGCCCGCGCAGTCCCAGCAACATCCGAGCGGAGGCATGAACCCAAGTATGGATATTGCATCGCTGGCTATGCAGTTCCACTCGAGCGGCTTTGGAGGTGGGGGAATGATGGGACGAGGTCCAGGCTTTGGGATGACCACCGGCGCTCCTGTCAGCTACCCGCCGCCGCCTCAGATGCCACCGCAGCCTTCTTCTGGAGGTCCTCCGCCAGCGCTGAACCACCTGTTTACGTCGTTCGCGCCACCACCGCCGCCTCCTCAGTTTGCGCCGCCACCTCAATTCGCTCCGCCTCCTCAGTTCGCGCCGCCACCTCGGTCGACATTCAAGCCGAGCATCGGGTACACGTCCGTGACGACAACACGTCAAAAGAAATAGATAGATAAACAAAAAATCAACGAAATGCATGTTCAAAATTTCCACAATCATACTTTGACTTTGTACCACAGAAGAAGGGCGTTTCCTTGTTTGTAACGTTAGTTAGTGAAGGGTAAAGTAGGACCTCCGTACCAAACGAACGCTCTCGAGGTTGGAACATCAGCATGCTGGTTGGAACATCAGCATGCTGGTTGGTCTCTTCCTTGTGTGGACTCGAAAGGCTGGCCAGCTCAGCTTGCCCTTGGGCCACCAAGAATGCCTGCGCATGTTAATTTCGGTTAGCCTTCGGGTCGTTGAGCTTGTTGTCGATCTCTTCCCAAGTCTGGCCGCGGATACTGAACAAACGCTTTGCACGCTCGACAAGAGAGCCGCTGTAAAGAGAAAGAAATCATCAAGCATTGGAGGTGAGTACTTCGGTTGGAAGCACCAATTCCAAGCAGGAGCAGAGAAATCATGCAGCTTACCCGCATTTTAGACCGCGCGCCTGCAGTTCTTGCTTCAGAGCTTCAAGACCGAGTTTCTCGAGCGCTTCTGGATCTTCAAACTGGTTCAGGTCGACTGGTTCGTGCAGAGGTCGCGCTTCATTCTCGGCATCGCCAGTTGCAGTCACAACAGACGCAGAGGCAGGAGCTGAAGCCTCGGTCTTGCTGCTAATAGTCGTCTTCTTATCGCTCTCGTCAACGATGGCATCAATGATCGGCTGCGACCCTTCTTCCTGGTACAGAAATGGTTGAGCTCCGATGTTCACAAGCAATATCTCGGTCTTCTCGACGCTGATCGCTGGGAAGAACCCCTTCTGCTTCAGGTTCCCAATGTCGAGGCACTTGATCCCATCGAACGCAACGCCCATTGCTTCACCGTTCTTGGTAAACGAGATCTTTCCGTCATCGAGGTCCAAAAGACAGCCGATCACGTCGTTCTTCTCCCACGACGATCCAAACTCCCTCTCCTGACCGTTCGCCCACTTCAGCTGCCGGCTACCGTCATACGCCCAGGAGCGCGCGTGGTCGCCAACGCCGTCGCCAGTCTCTGAGTTGGCAGCAAAAGTGCCGTCAGCCCAGCCGATCTGAATCACGCCATCCGTGATGAGACGAACTTCGTAATACCACTTGCCAGTGGTCACACGGCAGCCAAACACAGTGGCCGTACCAAAGTTGCTCTGGCCGCGAAGCTCACAGAGGCCGTGCTTGAAAGTCGCGCTGACGTTGCCACCCATGGGCACGAGCCAGAACTCGGACGCTGCATCCGACGAACGCACGGACACGTGGGTCGCATCAGGGGGAAGCACGCGCGCCTCTTTGAGGATGGCTTGCTTCGCCTGCAGCTTGTTCTTCGCGTTGCGCTTGCGCATTCCCTGACGGATCGCGTCGCCAATGTCGTCTGCGATATCGCGCTCGTAGTCGACGTAGTTCTGCAGCACCTGCTGCTTTTTCTGGTACACGTCGTCCTTCTTCGCCTTCTTGAACTCCGTCAGCCCCTCGCCTCGCAGCTCTTCTTCGCCATGTGCGTAGTCGCAGTCTCTTCCACGAGGACATCCCCACCACCGAGGCGCATTTGGAGGCGCCGACCGGCCGTCCTCACGAGCTCGAGCCCAGTTTTTGCAGAGGATCGTGTTGCGGCGGCGCTTCATGTACGACTTCTTGATGCCGTCAGCCCACGACGGCGTCGCCAGGTACCACCCGGCGATGCCGCTGGGCGTCTCTTCGTCCATGATCTCCTGGTCCGTGACGCCTTGCTTGTTGCGCTGCTCGCGCGCCTCGCCGTCGTCACGCCATTTCTGGACCGCAATCTCCTGGTTTACGTGCCGCAAGCGACGGCCATTGAGATCGCGGCACGCACCAAAGCTCGTTGTCGCCTTCGCGCCAGCGCCTTTGCCACTGCTTCGCAGCATGGCACCAAAGCCGCCTTTGCCACCACGCAATCCGCCGCTCAAGCGCGCGCGCACGAGCACGGGGAGACTCGGCACCAGCGAATCCTCGAGCAGCTTCTTGCCATTCGCGTAGAGATCCAAGAGCGTCGCTGGGACCCCTTCATGCTCCTGTACCTGCTGCTTGACCGCCTCGACAGTCGCGTGCTGTCTCGGCAGCGAGATGCACAGCGTGCGGTTGAACTGCACGAGGAACTCGATCTCGTCCGCCATCTTCGCTGCTTGCTCTCTGCTTTACTTTGCTTTGGTGGCGTCCAAAAACCCGCCGCTGTCTACAAGCGTAATTTTGTAAAAACAGCAACCAGACGGGTATTAAAAAAATGAAAAAATCGTACATTTGAGCTTATAATTCGAAATATTGAGGTTGAATGTGTAATTAATGGAAGTGTGTTGAAACACGCTGTCAAATGCACCAGCCACACTTCCGAGAAATGGCGGCAAACGCACTGGCGATGGCGCTCATGGCGGCGGCGGCGGCGGCGGCGGCAGCGGCAGTGTCCCCAGCTGCAGCCGCGAATGACCACGTGAGTGGCAGAGAATACTACGTGCTGTATACATACACTTCGTTTGTCCTCATCAATATTCGTCGTATGTTTATCGCAGGGCGGGATCCAGGCACTTCAACCTGTGTGGGTGTGCGCGGCGCTCGCCGTCGTTGCGGTCGTAGTAACGCAGATCGTGCTGCGCTTCCAGTCGCCAGGTACGCCACTGCCTAACGAGAAGAATAAGCAACAAGAGCCAGTCGAGTCAGTGCTCCAGAAGGACGAAGCGCATGAGCGCCAGGCCGAGGCGAGTCAGCAAATGTACCCGGTGGGTGCGCTGGTGAGCACCAAAGCCCACGGCACTGCCAAGGTTCTCGCGTATGATGCGGATACAGACGCGTATGACGTGGAGATCAGCGATAAAGAGGGCGAAGCAGCGAAGACTCTTAAATTGCGCGAGAAGGAGATTGAAGTCACCGAGGTCGCGGCGTTCTACATGTATCCGATCAAGTCCTGTGCTGGCATCCGACTCGACTCGGTGGACATTACTGGTACGCATTGGCATATTTATAATGACCTGCCCTATGCTGCACTATCTCATCACGCTCGCATGTGCTGTATCTATGTGCTGTAGCCAAAGGTGTCCTTCATGATCGAACCTGGATGTTTGCGGACGAAGATGGCAAGTTCATCACCCAGCGACGATACCACAAGATGGCACTGATCGCCCCAAAGCTTCTGCCGAGCATTGAGAACCCCAAGGTTTGATATATTGTGGTCCAGTATGCGGTGGTTGGGCACTTCTCATGTGACATTATTGCTATTTGTATTGTTAGTCTATCTTGTTGACTGCACCAGGCATGGATGACCTTGAAGTACCGATTCTTCGCGAGGGAGCTGGCAAGGAGGCTGCTGTTCGTGTATGGAACTCGGACATGGTGGCGATTGACCAAGGATACCGTGCAGCAAAGTGGATCAACGCGTTCCTGGCGGATTCTCTTGGCGACCGGAAGCTACGCTTTTTCCGCGTGAAGGACTCGTTCAAACGCGCAACGGATCCAAAGTATGCCCCAGACTTTGAAACTGGTTAGTACATTTTATGAAATGGCCGTTCAAGTCCAAACTCTCATTAATGATGTACTTATATCTGCCTCAGGATTCGCAGACGGATTCCCCTTCTTGCTGACGCTGGAATCCTCGCTGGAAGAGCTGAACAAGTCACTTGACCACTCCATCCCGATGAACCGTTTCCGCCCAAAGTAAGTTCAAGCACCAGTATTGCTAATTACTTGTATCTTCTTGGAGTACCAACAATGTTCGTGAATCTGTAGCATCGTGCTCAAGGGGAGCCCTCCGTTCGCTGATGAGAAATGGAACTGCTTGGTGATCGACGGAGTCCTCTTCCGCAATGTCAAGCCATGCTCTCGCTGCAACCTCCCTTGCGTAGATCAAGCGACGGGCGTCAGCGACCCAAACCGAGAGCCCTCGAAGACGTTGACTCGTCTTCGCAATGGTGCGTTGCTGGGCTTCACGGGTGGAAAGAAGTATGAAAACTACTTTGGATCCAACCTTGTCGCGGAGCGTCTTGGAAAAATCCAAGTGGGCGCACGCGTGAAAGTGCTCACGATCAAGGATGAAATTTTTGCCTAATCTTTCTCAAAACAGTGATTTGATTTGCCGACGTCGCGGCTGGCAGATACTTCGAAGTATTGTTGTGTGCTTATTTGTATTATTTTTTGATGAATTCACCCGTGTTTGTTTTTGTATCGATCCCCTCCACGAACACTGGGAAGTGAACAGGCTGAGCTAGAGCTGGTGAGTCCACCAGCCGAACTCGTTGGACTGGTAGCACTTGCGCTACACGTTATTTCCGAATCTTTTTCTCGAAATGATACTGACTTTGTTGGCGATGTTGACAGAGCCGAGAGTGACGAAGCGATGATGGGCTCTTTTCTCTTTTCAGGAGAAAGATGCGGCGTGAGAGGCATCTCGAGTTTCACTGGCGAAGCTCCCTGCTCGGATGGCAGTCGCGAATGAAGGTGCAGCGGCTCGATCTTCACAAACGATGATGGGTCGTGGTTTTCTCTTGGCTTTGGGAAGTGCTCACCGGGTGCCGCTGGACGTGGGTGAACAGGCTCGAAGCTCGCATGGTGTTCGCCAACTCGCGGTGATCGTGGAGAAGTCGGGGTGTGCTCGATAATCTTCGAGCCGCTATGGGAGAGCTTCCGAGCACTTGACGCCTTCCCCAGTTTCTGCAGCGACTCGAGATTGAGCTCCAAGCGTTTCGGTGCGTGCCAGTCCCTCACGAGCATCGCCATGAAGTCTGCGTACTTGGTCAGCGATGCGTTCGTCGAGTTGCTCACGTGGAAGACTGCCATGGCTGCTCGCGAGCACACGGCGTCAAACAAAGCGACGTTGCTGACGCCGTGTGCGAAGCTGGTGCCAACGCTACCTCCCTCAATCAGCGTGATTTTCCTCTGGAGCACGCGCAGACAGCTGAGGAGGCGATCGAGCGACCTGTTCACAGAGATCGGGAGTCTATGCAGCGCCTTCGAGCACTTGATCGTGTCGGAATCTCCAACTTGCCCGAGAACAGCATCCGGAACGTCTGCATCGAGAATTGGCTCGACCAAGTGCTCGAGCCAATCCAGCAGCAGCACTGGATACAGCGAGACAGTGGTGCACAGTTCGCTGACTTCTTGCCAGTTCGACTCGCCCACGTTAAAGGCGACTTTGATCGGGAACAGCTCTTCCTGCGAGATGTGGCGCGTCGAGCTGCTAAGCGAGAACGAAGGCACTGGTGGCGGCGGTGTTGAAGAGAGAGCTCCAGGATTCGCAGCGCTGAAGAAGCTGCTCGCGCGTCCAGTCTCATCATTCTCCGTGGTGTTCCCTTCGAAGATGCCCTTGATATGGGACTCCTGGATGCCTGGGAAATCCCCCACGACCTTGCCATCTATCTGCGGGAACGGGATGTGGTTGATGAACGCGTGGATCATCTGGGCGGGTTGCGAGTCGGCGGCTTTCTCGACCTCACCGCACAAGAAGTCGAGCACTTTGGGCAGCGCGAGCCTGGCGCCAGAGGTCTTCTCGCCGTGCACCATGCGGTTTTGGTGCTCAATCATCTCGCCGACGCTGAACCGGTCGTGGATGAATGGGAGAGCGAACACGACCTTGGACGCGTTAATATACTCGTGGAAGCTGCGCACGAACTTGGCCTGCGCAGAGGTCTGCACGGACCCGGGCCGGTCGCGTCGCACGATCAGGATCGCCTGGTCGGGTGGAATGTTGTGCATGAAGATGAGCACGCAGGCGATCGCAAGGCCCGTACGGCCGTAGCCAGCGTGGCAGTGAACTGCAACCTAAAGAGTACATTCGTGAATCATCACATTATATTGACAACCTGGGTTGCACTTAGACGAGTGCGTGTGATTGAGACTAACCTTTTGATGGCCGTCTTGCAGGATCGACGCCATGACCTTGACGATGTCCATCATGAGCGGCAGCGTCGGCGTCGTCATGTCCTCCCAGCCAAAGTTGTAGAAGCGAACTGCATTGCAACCACGAAATCAGACTCGAGAAGACCATCAAGTGCATCACAATTCGACGAGTACGTACTGTTCTCCGCCATGAGATCGATCTCGGGGTCGTATGGGAAGCCGCTTGCGCCAAGTCCATCGCCGCAGTAGGGGTGCTCGCCGGGCAGCGTCAGGTTGAAGACTGCGGATATGCGCAACCTAGGCAAACAACATGGACGTTAACGATCCAGTTCCAGCTGATCTACATTTTCGAGAGCAAGCAGAAGCGGAATACTCACTTGTAAAACTGCTGGGCGATCTGGTAGTCCTTCATGAGCCGAGACGACGGCCGCATCATGCCCAGGACGCGGTCGGTGACCCAGTCGGCGTGGAGGCCCAGCACCGGTGAGTTTGTCTTGGCCAGCGCGGCGCTCTCACTGCATCGCTTGCATTTCGCTCCCCCACAGAGACGGCACTTGACGGTCAGCGTTTTCTCCCATTCTCGAGGCTTGACAGGTGAGCTCATGGCCGAGCTGAGCCTGAGGGTGAAGCAGCTGACCAACTGGCGAGTGAAGTAGCTGACCAACTGGCGAATGAAGCTGTCTGGCGTCGCTCTAAGAGGACCGAGTACCAGATCAGATGAGGGAAAAGCTATTCCTGACTCCTGTGTTTCTGGTTTTCGCAGCTAAAAATTGATAGCATTCGTTTACGTGCATTTATCCGCATATCGGTGCAACGAGGCAACGAGCGAGAGTGCTCAGTCAATGTTGTTGGGTCCATATATATCACCGGCAGTGGCTCGTTGGACAGACAGCCCAGTGCCACAAACGCGATCGTTTCGTCACACTAATGTCGCAAGGAAGCCTGCGAAGATCCATACAAGGAACGGGAAATTGTGATGATCCCAGCGTTTGCTGTACAGGCATGCAGCTCCAGCCCAGGTGAGTGGATAAAAAAATAGCTCACAGGTGCCAAAGCCACGCGCCTGTGCTCCATCTCCCATCACGCCTAGCGATTTTAACCCCCATGCGATTTTCAAAAGAGGTTGGGATTTCTTCAAGACATCGAGTTCGCCGTCGAGGACTCAAAATGCTTTGGGGGGGGAGGGGAGGGGGGGGGGGCATTTTAGAACCCCACGCCCCGCTTGATGCGATTTGCAGGTATAAATGTCACTCTATTTTCATTCACGCGCTCGTTTGATGGCTCTCACCCTCTGTATGGTTCCCTTGACTCTGTCTGACAAGCATAGTTCTCGAGTCTTAACTACCAAGCGACAGGCAAACTCGAGCGTGGCCTGGACATGAAGTCAAATGGAAGTGCTCGCGCGCTCTTGCCTGCGTCAGGGCGGACAACGCTAGCGTCGCCTTTGTCTTCGTCGTTCTCGTCGCGCATGTCGCCAGCAAGCGGTGGTGGCAAGAAGAGGCGGAGCGCTACGACGACGGACAACCCCCAGTCGCATGCCCCGAGCGGCCAGAGCAGCAGTCGGACCGTATCACCCTCATACGAGGTGTTCCCGTACGCCATGGAGAGCATGATGGGCGCCACCACCAATCCCGCTGGGATGGCCGTGCCAGGCCACGAATTCCTCTATCAGCTGCAGCAGCTACAACATCAGCAAATGCACCAACAGGGGATGGCAGCAGCTGCCGCGGCCGCTGTGGCGTACGGGTACTCGAATGGCGGCATTCAGCCCATGGCCCAGGGTTTCCCATCACAGTACATGGCGCCCCAACTGATTTCTCGAGCCCCCAGCACGACGAACATACCTCAAGTTCATTCCACTGTTGGTGGCTCAATGGATATCCCAACAGCCAGCGATGGTGATGAAGATGGCGCTAGTCTGATCCAGCGCCTGGAGAAGAAGGACCACATGATCTCTCAGCTCGGATCCTTCCTCTCTCAGATGAAGCAGGACTCGGAGGGAACAGCCACGGCCTGGAAGGACAAGCTTCAGGAAATCTCGGAGCTCAAGCGGCAGCTATCAGCGGTGAGTCAGCAACTAACCTCCACACAAGATCAAGAGCGAGACACTGCGGCTCAGCTGGAGCAAGTGGGCCTAGAACTTGCTACCGTAGTTCAAACGCTGAGCGAGAGCGAGCAGACGCACATCAAGGAGCTCACGATCATAAACGAGGAGATCACGAAGCGCCAGAGCGAGGCCGACCACATGAAAGTGGGCTACGAGCAGAGTCTGAAAGACATTTCGGAGGAGCTGCTCGAGACACAGCAGAAGAACCAAGACGCAGTCTCACGATGCCAGTCGCTTGACGAAGCACTGCAAAAGGTGGAAGAAGGCAATGGCATGGCATTTACACAGTGCGACGACGAGCGGCAGAACTTGAAGAAGGACTTGGAGGATCTCGGCAGCCATCTCGAATCCATCGAGCGCGAGAAGCAGGAGCTTGGGCAGCATCTCTGGAACGTCACACAAGAGCTTCAGGACAGCAAACAGCACGAAGAAGAGCTAGCGCGCAAGTGTGCAGCCGCGATTTGCGAGTTGGAGAAGTCGCAGAGTTCGTGGAGTGAGCGCTTCCACCATTTCCAGAGCGAGAAGGCCGAGCAGCTCGGCGTCCAGTCGATGCTGCAGACCCAGCGGAAGGAGATCGAAGCAAAATTTCAGAACGAACGCGCGCAGAAGGAGGAGCTCAATGAGCTCATGGTGCGTGAGATGCAGCGCTTCCACGATGACATGAAGCATCTCCACCAGTCCCATAAGGAATCCCTGGAGCGTGAGCTTGATGAGAAAGAGCAGTGGAAGTTGCAAGCTCTGAACCACGAAGAGAAGCTCACGAGGCTCGACAAGAAGTTCACCCAGGCGTGCTCTGATGTCGAAGAGCTACAAGGTCGACTGCGACAGATTGACGAGGAGAACCAGCATTTGCAGCAGAATGGGAACAAAAAGGCGTCAACGCTACAGGAAATGAACAATGAGCTCCACAAGCTCACGGATGAGCTTCACGAGACCCAAGGCCGCTATGAGCAGCTCCAGGCGCAGTGGGAACATCATCAGAACGGACTCCAAAAGTGCGCTCAGCTTCTCTCAACCGGAAGCAATATGCCCTTTTCACAAGATCTCGACCTGGGAGATTTGTTTCCTGGGAACATCATCAGCGCACTGGAAGAGTACATTCAGTTGATCTCCTTGATTGACGAGATGAAAATCTCTGTCCTTCGAGCCCAGAAGGATCTTGATAGCGATCGTGAACGATTCCGACAGCGTGAGCAAGAGCTGATGCAACAATGTCAGGGGCTTCAAGGCGACCTGGAAACCACCAGAACAGACGCAAAGACATTGGCGCAAGAAATCCAGCAGCTCTCGCACCAGTTTGGTGGGAACGAGACCAAGCTCTCTGCTCAAGTTCAGCAGTTGGCAAAGGAGCTCGGCGATGTTCGCACCAACTCTGGTCTCCAAGTCCTCCAGCTCCAGAAAAGCCTGGATTCACAGCGCGTGCGAACGAACCAGCTGGAGAATGAGAAGAAGGACTTGCTCCAGGAGGCAGAGCACCTGAATTCGTCCATGGATGCGCTCTACCAGACGCAAAACGAGAAGCAGATCGAGCTGGACCAGCTCCGAGCCACATGGAAAGAGCTCCAGCTGGAGCACAGTGACCTGAGGGAGAACTACGAGGACTTGGACGCCAGCACCGCGAGAACCATCGAGGAGCTCAATGCGAAGCTAAAGGAGCTACAAGCTCAGGTACAGACTCACCGGAGCCAAAGCAACGCGCTCAAGATGGACAACGAGCAGATGGTGGAGCACTTGACCAAAATCCAACAAGAGTACGAGTCGCTCTCGCACCGGTTCATGGGAGACCAGACCAAGTGGCTTGAGAAAGAGCAGGAGCTCGGCGCCGTGCTGGAAGACAAAACGCACCGCATGGACGAGATGATGGAGATGCTGACGCAACTTCAGTCCAAGACCGAGTTTCTCGAGAAATCGCGTCTGAACGAAGACCAGAGCGCGCGGCAGGAGATCGACAAGTACCAGCAGCAATTGCTGGGTCTTGGTCAGGACAAGAAGCGCTTGGAGGTCGCGTACACGAGTTTGAAAACCCAGCACGACCAGAATCTCCAGGAACTGTTCACTTTGAAAGAGGAGAAGCGCCATTTCGTACAGCAGCAGAACGACACGGACGAGGAGCTTGGAGCTTTGAAAACCGAGCACACGAGGCTCAAGAGCGAGTTTGAGAGAGTGAACCGTACAAAGTCTGGACTCCAGACAGAGCTGCATCGAGTCACGGACGAGGCCCAAGATGTGCTGCGTCAGTTCGAGGTCGTGCGGCGCGATGCACGAGCCCAGGAGAAGAACTACCAGAGCGAGCTAGAGCGCATGAAAAAGGAGATTGAGGATCTGCGAGCGGAAGGCGGCGAGGCCAATGCACTCGTCGAGGAGATACAAACCAAGATGACGTCGATCCAGAATGCCGCGAACGCTACCATTAATGACCTTGTGACTGAGTTGCAGAACGCCCAGGAGACGATCTCATTCGAGAAGAATCGTCTCCACAAGGAGAATGATATGCTCAAGTCCCAGTTAAAGGCTATCGACGAAGACATGCGCCGCAAGGAGGTGGACTTGAAGGAGCTACAGACCGGTCTTCGGCTGGAGAAAGACCAGTTCTCCGATAGAGAAAATGAGATGATGCTCAAGTTCTCGCGGCTCACAAACACACTCGAGCAGAAGAAACAGGAAGTCGACAAGCTCAATAAAGAGCTGGAGGCGAAAGGTCTGAAGGTCGCAGAGTATGAGCGGAAACTTACACCGCTGGTGAATGCGAGAGACAGTCTCCAGGCCAAGAACACTGACTTAAAGCAAGCGTTTGACGCGAAGACACGAGAGGCCCACGATTTGGAGGAGCGCTTTCGAGACGACTTGGCTCGGGTCATGAAGGAGAAGCGAGACTTGGAGGCGCTCTATGGGACAATGAAAGAGGAGTACGAGTCGGTGCGGTCGCAGACGAGTGGCCATCAGCAGCAGTGGCAGAATGACTGCAAAGCTCTGAAACTCAACCTGGAGCGAACGAAGAGCGAGCTCATCAAGGCCAGCACGGAGGTGCTGACGCTCACGCAGCGACTGGAATCCTGTCAGGGGGCAGCGAACGAGGCGATCTCAGAGCTCTCAGCACGTCTTCAGGCTGCTGAGCAACAGAAGGAGATGAGTGTCAATGGGCTCCAGCGCGAAATGAATCTGGAGCGTGAGCGGCGTCGCGAGGCAGAGGTCCAGAAGATGGAGCTCCAGCGGTTGCTTCGGCAAAAAGGTGGAGTCACGGGCAGCATCAACAGCGTTCCCGTGGAAGACCGATCAGCATGGGGAGCTGGCGGTAGTGACCCTGAGATTTTGACCTCCATGGCACCAAAAGCGGCCCAGGATGCATCGAACAATGCTACTTTCGTGACGTCACCAGCGCATACAGCGACCCCCAAGCAAAAGCCCGCAACCGCACTGGAGATCCGCAAGTTCTATGCAAACGAGCCGATGACGAACGTCGAGCTCTCGAATCTGCCCATGGCGCTGATCAAGGCCCAGATTGGCTTGGACCTCTCCAGCGACTCGTCGTCGTCATCGTCCTCTGGAGCGTTGAAGAGCCATGCTAGCCCGACGAAGAGCAGCCATCACTTGCGAGCATCTTCCTCGATAGCAGTCCACGAGCGAGATCTGCACCATCACCAGGAGAACAACGACGACATCCCACCACTTCCGCTCGAGAAGCTTCCCCAGTACGTTTACACATGCACTGCTGTCCGAAATGGTTGAATAGTTCTTGCGATGGCTAACCTGTGTTGATATTTGTGTGGTTTTGTATAGGAACCCCGAAGCCGACAGCAATAACGAGGTGACCCCGAGTTGCGACAGCGGGCAGCGGGCCTCACTCACAAGCGCGTCGTTTCTGGCGTCGCTCAGCTCGCGCAGCACGGAGCGGTTCTTCATGGACTCGACGGACGGAAAGAACCGCTTGGCACTCGCGCCGTCATCCAAGAGCACGTTCAGTTCAGGCTCTGTGAGTGGGAACAGCAAGAAGCTGGGCGCAATCAGCACCAGCAGCAGCACGAAGAAGAAGCGACCGAGTGGCGGGCTGCCGGCCTCGGTCAGCTCTGCAGCGCTCGTTGCCGCGTACGCGCTGCCGTCATCGTCCTCTCCGCTGACCGTCGCACAGAAATCCAAGAGCACGTCCAAACTGCTACCTCGTATCCCATAGAGCTCTGTTGATCTACTTAAAGCACACAAATATGCACGCTGTACTTGTGAACGCAGTGTATTGATTTACGTTCTATAGAGCTGATACACATGTGTCTTTCACAGAAGCAGCACCAATAGCCTGAGAACCCGTGGGGAAGCTATAGACGAACACGGGGAACGCGACCTCGTCGCTCGAGTCTCGCGCGCGCAGAAAGTGCTTGGCGTCATGCTGCAGTGCGCCTGGGAACTTGTACAGGTACGTGAGCACTCTGCAGGGCGCTGGGAGCTGCTCGAGCTTGGCGCGGATCAACCTGAGCAGGTACCCACCCATTGGTACAAGTCACAGAGTGAGCTAAAGTGCCTTTTAAAGAGCTACAAGGCACAATAGCACAAGGCTCACCCAAGGCCGCGCTCGATGAGAAAGAGGAACATGATGGTCGCGTCCGCGTAGTCAAAGTCCATGGCGTTCCCGTGGTGGATCGTTACGAGGTGCGCGACACCCGCGGCCACCACTGCGCTCCTGGCCTGCTGTGCGCGCGCCTCGTCGATCTCGATGCCGACTGCGCGGATGCCGTAGCTCTTGGCGGCGTCGATCACGAGCCGCCCGTCACCACAGCCCACGTCGTAGAAGACGTCGTGTGGCGTAATGTCCACGAGCTCCAGTGCGCTGCGGAACACGCGCAGCGGCGTCGAGTGGAGCGTCTTGCGCGGCGCCAGCATCGCGGATTCAAAGGTGCTGATGAGGTTGCTTTGTGAGCGAGTTTCAATCCGCGCCTTTTCGAAAGTGGGACACAGTAATTCAACAGCAGGTCGGGATGTGTGCGATTGGAAAAGAAAGATCCCAAGGTGCTTTGACGACGGAGGATATGCTTCGACCAGCCAGATCGCCATGCTCGAGACAGCGCAACGTGCGCTACGGTATCGAAGACCATCATGCCGGATGATTGCCATGTCGTCGTGCGCATGGACTCGCTAATTGCGGGCATTGAAACCACAAAAGAGCTCATCGTATTTATGTAGCGCTGGCTGTCTTCTGTCATTCGCACAAGATATACAACCAATATGGCGACGCCTAGAGTTACACGCAAGCGTCGTCCATTGCAAGTAAATAAGGTGTCGTTGTTGATTGCAAATTAGATCGTGAATAAAAGGTAAATAATCCGCCCAACTAGAGCGGATGGAAAGAGAGACAGCCACGTGCATGCGTGCGTGCGTGCTCTCTTCTTTCTCGTAAAGGTGTCCTTGACTGGTGCTGCATAGAGAGCGTGAGGCTTGCGCAGAGGGCGGTTGCATCATCGTCGTTGTCGTCGAGATCAAGCGAGCGCTTGTCTGTTTGTTGTCCTTGCGCTCGCGTCTCGTGCGTGTACGACTCGTCTACTTAGCGCGTGCCTTTCCACGGGTACACGACGTGCTGGTGGAAGTTCTCGGCGTCGTGCGCGTCCTGCTGCGCGAGCGCTTCTTCTTGCGCCGCAGCCGCCTGTGTGTGCTGCGCCGCGGCCGTGGAGCGCGCGTAGCCGGTCACTGCTGCGGACGCGAGCACGAGCGGCATGACCGCGAGCGTGCTGGACTTGGACTTGGACATATTTGCCGCGATGGACGCGAAGGCGGATGGCGACGGCATTATTACTGCTGCTAGTAGAGGCTACTGATGATGGTGATAGAGCTTGGGGTTGCTTGGCTTCTTGTGGACTGAGAGCTCTTCGCTGCATTCGTTGGTGCTTATCCCATGTCTGCGCCCAGAAATCCCAGAAATTCCAGAGCAAATCCAAATCCAGAGAAATCTATAAACAGCTGGCCAATTGGATGCTTGGATTCGCTTAGATTCGATTTTGAAGTGACTGGATTGGCTGAAAATAGAATATAATCAGACTGAGTGGTGCATGTTTGCGCAGCCAAGAGAATGTTCGACACAGAAGAAATCTGTGACGAGGAGGGATCGCTGCCAGCCACTCGCTCGCGTTAGCAAAACAGTTGTTGACCAGTCGCGCACGCAACACCAGCACGTAGCACGTTGCATGCGACTGAGCGCCATAGATGGTGTTGTGTTGAGCCTCTCATGATGCGAGACCGTTTGCATTTGTAGCGGATCGCCTGCTCTTCTATTAGCTGAAATGTGGGCCCTGCAGTGCTCCAAGAGAAGTGCATGGCAGCTCCTTACAAATCGTCTTCATTAGCAACGTGACTGTGGCGTTGGCAGCCGAGAAAATCACATCGAAAGGCTATTTATTGCGAAGCGCAACCTTTCGATCTTCCTGTGGGACACACCAGATACATTATTTCCATCGACGCCATGGCACACTGGCACACACACATACACATACACAGATCCACCACGAAGCCACACACGTACAATTTGGCCGACCCAGGCCACTTTCAAGTACATGTTTGCGGGGGAAATCGGCACTAACCGGTGGTTCTTCTCAAGCGCAAAGACGCTCTTGGGCTCGAGGAACGTCTCAATGTACTTGTTCACCAAGCCCTCTTGTGCCCTGAGCACATACCGCAAAATACGGATAGATGCAACACCAAAAATTCGAACCTCCATACAAAAAAAATGCTGGGTGTTACATCTTTCCGCATTGAAATCGGTTCTGATTGATCAGCTAGCAAAAACAACATTTACAAAAGATGACCTCACCATTCTCCTTTCTCAAAACAGGGCGTATTTTGTATTTTTCAGTTCCCGCCATTTTACCAATTGAAAATGAAGTGACAGACGAAAACAATTCAAAAGCAAACAAGCGCAGAAGAGAAGGAAGAAGATCGCTGCAGCATGCCGTGGAGCAGGATCCCGCTGAAGTACAATAACAAGTTCAAGCTGGATGCGGTACTCAAGTACCAGTGTGCCGCATTGCAGAGCGTCTCCAGATCTGCCTTTTGTCTGTCTGAAGGCCTCGACCGAGCAACGCATCGAATGTAGGAGCGCAAGCAGAGCCAGCTTGCCTTCGCAGTGACGCTCGAGGCCGGCATGGGCTCACGACAAACTCTTGGCGACAGCGGACGCGTGTCCGAAACAAGCGAGATTAAAGACCAGTTGCGCCAGTATGTCAAGAATCTACAAAACGACGAGTTCACAGTGTCAAGACTCGCTATCGTGGCTGCTGCAAAGCGCCTCATGCCTGCTTTCTTTCGAAAAAAGTCTCCTAGTGCGTGCCTTGCGTGGTGCGCGCGCTTCATGAAGCGCAGCAGGCTCACGATCCACCGTGTGACTCACTCCGGCAGAAAGACACGAACCCAGCTGGATGCTCTGAAGGACGCTTTCGTCATTGACGTGAGTGACATGCTGTTGAGTCATTTTGCAGACCCCGTTACACGGCTCCCCCTACGCACGGTCGTCTTCAACATGGACCAGACAGCAATCTTCTGCACGCTCGGCTCAAAGACGATGGTTGAGGTCGTCGGAAAGGAGACGATGCCTGCTGTATGTGGCGGAAACAACAGCTGGCGCTGCATTCTCGCCTTCACAGTGAGCGCGGACGGCCGCATGCACGCACCGCACTTCGTGTTCAAGGCCGAATCCGATGGAGAAGTGGAGAGAGGTTCGAGCGTTCGCGGTAGAGAAAGTGGCCACGTTCTCCGTCCAGTAGAACGCATGGTTCGACGTCCGTGCCATGCTCGAGTGGATCGAAAACTGTTGGCGCTTCATCGTGTTGGAGCCGTGCATTCTGATCCTCGACAGCCTCGCTGTGCACAAATGTGACGCAGTCGTGGAGGCACTTGCTCACTATGGGACTGCGGTGAAGTTTGTGCCAGGTGGATGCACTGGAGTAGCTCAACCACTTGACGTGGGGGTCATGGGGCCACTGAAGTCTCACATCCGCACGTCGTACACAAAGTATTATTCTACCCACTCATTCCCGGACACTGCAGCACAGCGACGTAAGGACATGTACGTCCGCACGATGGACGCAATCGCTAACATATATAGTAGCACAGTGTGCAACTCCTTTCACAAGGCAGGTCTATTCATTCCGTTTGGTCTTTCTTTCAATGAGAGTGAAGAAATAGCCGTGGAGGAAGAGGAAGGAGCGCTTGTGTATCAATTTTAAGCACGAAATTCTACTTTTTAGAAAAATAAACAGCTTTTTGAGTCAAAGAAGGTCTTTTTCAAATCAAAATGCTCAAATTTGATTGGAAAGGTAAAAGTTTGAGAATTGTTTGCTCAAATTGAGCAAACAAAGAGTGAAAATCTCTAAAAACTAATTTACCTCATAAATTTTGTGGTGGGATCCGAGAGGCAAGGTCAAGTTGTCAGAAATATTATTTAAATTAGAGGAAATGGCTCGTTCTTTGGGTGGAAAAGCGATTTGAACAACCAATTTGAATAGTTCTATATTTCACAATATCTTTCCACTGGCACTTGGTGTTGATGTTGGTGTTGGCAGGAGTTGCTCAGATTCTACACGCAGTGGAGAGTACAGAAACACAGACAGAAACATGTTAGTGTGTGTAGCGCATTGTCTGACGGAGCCGTAACCTTTCGGACGATGACCCTCTTAGGACCGAAGTCCCCCCTCAATTCACACAAGTGTAGTCAATCGGACAATGAGCTCTTCCACGGCTTAAGCAAAGCACGACAAAGCACGGTGTGGACGCAAATTGCTCCTATCCATTGGCGTGATGAATGGCAGGCGAGCACCAAAAGCTCTTTCACCTTCTCATTCATAACGAGCTCAGGTGCATTTACTTATGCACCTGTAAGGAAATAAACCTTTTTAATTCTGCTCACTAGTTAATTCAGAGACAATAAGTTCTCTTTAAATCGGCTGTGCTCATTTGCAATTTTGAGAGGTGATTTATTTCGTCTGGACTTAATCAGCTGCTTGATTCACTCCTTAGTCAAATTGTGCGACTCTAACTTGATCGTTATATGATCAAGTTAGAGCCGCACAAATATAATATAGGGCATTTCGCCTCGCAAGTGCTGAAATTGGTTCAAGTCATAAGAAAAAACAGACACGAAGCGCGGTGACCAGTGTACGTGTGGAGTGCGCGGCGTCGTCGAGGCTTTAGTGCAAAATTTGCCGGCCAAGTGCACATCCATCTCGCCATTACGCGCGATCGTTTCAGAGTCGATCGGGCGCCAGTGCTTTAGCGTTTAAGATACATATTTATTATAGTACAAATGCCCTTTAATATAAGAGTGTTGCATTTGGTGAATAGGTACTGGCAACCAAACGGACACGAGCACGCACGCAAAGACGAGGACACTGGCAACAATACAGCACGCTGTTGCCAGAATACGCAAGCAGCAGCCGCATGAATGACGGTCGATATAACACGCAGACCCGCTCGTGTCCTCAAGGCTGCGGCTTCGAACTAATGGCGCTCTTCTTGAGACAGCAACAAGCAAGCGCCAACAAGGTACGAGCACGATCTGTTTCGTTCAAGACGCCTGTTGTTTTCTGTTCCTAGTGTTGCTCATGCGCTCCAAGCCTTCACATGACCACACTATCGGACCGACATGTGGCGACTAAAGGTGTTCAACTCTTCAATGCGTGTGGGCCAGTGTTGACGTTGCTGCTGTTGAGTGGTGTGTATTGCAGTAGGTGCTCGACGCTGACTCGGAGAAAAGAAGTACAAGCAAAACTCCCGTCAAAGCGCTCAATAGTAAGTTGCTGTTGACGGAAGTCTCGCTGTAGGTTTTTGTGAGTTGCATATTCGCTGACGACTCAGTCTGCACGCGTAGTGTTGCTTTACCAAAGGTGTAGGTGATGGTTTTGATGAGGAAAAGCGTGACGAGCCACCCAAACGCAGCCTTAATTATCAATCAGAAGCATCAATCGAGCTCCTTCGGTCTAAAACTGGTCGACCGAGTCCGTCGCGGGAGATCAATCGGTGGGAAATCTGACTCGGAGGGGCGATGCACATCGTCTCCCAGTACGCCATGAGACCGAGCAATGACGATCATCGACGTGAACGCGGCCTTGGCAGCGCTGGCCGTCTGCAGCAGCTGGAGCAGCGTGCTAAACGAAATCGGCATCGAGCAGCACGATGGCGGTCGGCCGTTGTCACGGTCCACATGTGTATCGAGTAACAGAGTCAAGAGGTGCCTCGAAGCAGCGAGTGAAGAGGTGAGCTCCTCGACAAGATGCGACTCACCTTTGCCAGCTGGACACGAAGTGTGTGAAACGGCAGGGGTGTGGTTCTGAGAAAAAAAACATGAGTCAGGATGGGTGGACACTGTATTCCCTCCATTCCTTCACGAGACCTGACCTCACGCACTGGTTCTGACCGGTCTGAGCATCGGATCGAGAGTTGTGGAGCCCTGTCCTACACGATTCCAGAAAAAAATCCGCAGCGACGCAACAACTTGGAACCCACGGCAAAACCGCTCGAAGTTTGCACATGAAAGTACATTCTGAAGCCATGGCTAGGGGGGGGGGGGGGGGGGGGGGGGGGGGGGGGGGGGGGGGGGGGGGGGGGGGGGGGGGGGGGGGGGGGGGGGGG
>JAASFY010000217.1:0-31265 GCA_023334035.1 Globisporangium okanoganense | reverse complement strand
CTACTCTGGAAGGCAGTTCGTGTTTGTCATCGTCGTGGTCTTCATGCTTCAGAAGAGCGTGTCGATCCCAGCACTGAGGCGTACAGTGGTCATCTCGTTCGTGCTCTCGACCTACACGCTGCCCATCGTCTGGTACATGGTCGAGTACGGCAAGCCCGCGGACTTCTACTGGGTGCTCACGATCTCCAGAGCGCTGCTGTTGTTGCTGTACACGTACGTGCTCGTGTACCCACCGGGACGAGCTACGAAGCGCACGTTACGCGAGTTCTGCCTCTTTACGTACGTCTACTACGCGCTGCTCTTCACGTACAATGGGATGTTCCACGAGAACAAGACGGACTTGGGTTTCAGTCTCACGTACGTCAACCTACTATGGGGCTCGCTGTGTCCACTGGTCATCTGGCGCGTGCTCCAGGCCGACACCGAGTACTGGCGCGGCATGGGCCAGCGCGCCACGGCGCTCCAGAGTCTGTTTAAACAGAAGCACAACATCAACGAACACATCTCGTCCCAAGGACTCCACGTGCTGATCGAGATGCACCGCAAGTACATTATCGACTTTGCGTACCTCGAGCTTCGTGAACGGATCGGTGTGGGTGCCAGTGCGATCGTGTTTAACGGGGTTCTCCACTCGAGTACACCAGTGGCGATCAAGGTGTACACGCCCAGCGACTTTACCGAGGAGACCGTGGCCGAGTTCTCCCATGAGGCTGCCTTGTGTGGCACGCTGCACCACCCCAACATTGTCAGATTCCACGGCATGTGCATCTTCCCACCGACGATCTGTCTGGTCTCTGAGCTCTGCCAGGGCAGCTTGATGGACGTAACACTGGCCATCGCCCAGCGTGAACAGGGTCCCGAACGCCACCATTTCCTCATCAACGTGGGCTACATGATCGACGCCGCGCGGGCCGTGGCCTACATCCACAGCTTCTCACCCGCATTCTTGCATCGCGACATTAAACCCGAGAACTTCCTCGTCGATTCGGAGAACAACGTCAAGCTCACGGACTTTGGCGAGTCGCGAAGCATCCCACGGACTCAAATCGAGAAAAACGACGTTCTTATAGCGAGCATGAAGAAGAAGAAGGAGAAGGCTTCAGGCACTCAAAGCGCTGTGACGTCGGCGGTCGCCAGGCTCCAGCGGATCGGCAGCACGGGCTTCCTCGAGCTCTCGTCGATCGTCGCCATGTCACCACCAATGTCCATCGCTTCAGCCTCGACTCCAAAGAACTCCCAGTATTCACCACGGTTGCAGATGACCGTCAAGGGCACGGTGGACTACATGGCCCCCGAGGTGATCAACGGCCGCGCGGGGCTCGCAAGCTATGGCGAGGCCGCGGACGTATACTCACTCGCGATCACCATGTGGGACATTCTCCACCCGGGCGTCGAGAAGTACCCGATGGCAAGTGGTGGCAACAATAACCATTTCCAGATCTTTGAGCTCGTGCTCGACGGCACGCGGCCGCTACTGGACCCGAGGCTGCATGTGAGTCTCCGTGAAGTGATCGAGAGCGCGTGGCAGGCCGACCCACGCATGCGGCCATCAGCACAGAACATTGTCGACATTCTTGAGAGCATCCAGGAAGAAGTCGCGGCCGTACTCGCGCTCCAGGTGTGTGACGAGCTCAGTCAAGATCATCCGCCGCCGCCAGTGCCGCTGGGACTTCAGCATTACAAGCAGCAGCATGACGAGCCCAGCTCAGCTGCTTTGCCTCCTCTGGCGTTCACTGGCGAGCAGATTGTTCGATACCTGGAAGCCCAGGGGGCCGTGCACAATTTGATCGGCAACTCGTGCGAAGCGATTCGCATGGGCAACGCACTCATGGACGCTGGTCTGCTGCACCACGCCAAGCACGCGCGGCCCTTTGAAAATGCAGATGACGTGCGCTACTTCTTTGACGAAGACACGATCCGCTTCTGTCACCCGATCGCGTTCCTCGAGCCACTCAACCAACAAGAACCAGCGATGGCTGATGCTACGGCCACTGAGCCACAAGCTCATAGGTACAACGTGAAGCCCCCTCACAAGCTCTCGATGGTGTCGTCGTCGTCCCATAGCAACACGTCCAAGTTCCAGCCAAGTACGAGCCGCTCGGACCGCACGAGCTCGCAGTCCATGGGTACTCTCACGGAGAACGGCGTGTGTCTGTGTCGCAAGCTCGGCCAGCGTGTGGAGAGCGTGCTGAGAGCCAAGGCGTCTCGCCACCACCACCGCCACCATTTCCGCAGGAAGCTGCGCCTGAAGCAGGCGCGCGACGGTGTTCACAAGGCGAGCAAGAAGAGCAAGCACGAGGGGCTCGGGCTCACGGCCAAGCTGCTGCGCAAGGAGTCGCATCTCGACGAGTTTGACGAACTCAGTGGCTTTGAGACCGTCGCGGAGGCCGAAGCTAGCGCCGAGGAGCTGGTGTAGGCGCGTGATTGAGTGAGGTATGGACAAGCAGTGTACGTCTACGTGTGATACATCATTCATAAGCTCGTCATGCAACGCCTAATAAACTCTTGTGAAGCTAGATTGACGGCATGACTCATAACGTTAGCAGAATTTCGTGGGAGGTTGTTGCGGCCCACTATGTGGGGATGCCCGAGTGCGACGTGGCACTCGCCCAGGTTGCGGTGATGTTGGCACGCGCTCCAAAGTCCGTGGAGGTGTACAAGACGTACAACCTCGTGAAGCAGTCGGTTCGCGAGTGGGACGGCGACGTCGGCTCGGGCTTTGTCTACGACCAGATGCTCTCGTTCGCGGACGACGTGCAGCTCTCGCTGGACGCCAGTGTGCGCGTGCTCATCTACGCTGGCGATGCTGATCTCATGTGCAACTGGGCGGGCAACCAGGCGTGGACGCTCGTGCTCGACTGGAGCGGCAAGACGCAGTTCAATGACGCGCCCAACCGCGCGTTCGTGACCTCCGAGGTCGCTGACGCCGGCCGCGTGCGCTCGTTCGAGAACCTCGCGTTCGTCCGCGTGTTCAACTCGGGCCACATGGTGCCCATGGACCAGCCGGCCGTGTCCTTCGAGATGATCAACAAATTCTTCCACGACCAGGACTTGTAAGCCAAGTCTCGAGGCTGGACAGGAAGGACAGGTGCAGGCGAGTGAGTGTCTAGGCAGTGCTGAACATACACGTAGGCACGAAGGCTCCGTGTGGTGGCCGATTGTATTACTTGTACCAAAAAGATGACACCCCCTCTCTTCAAGAATGTTTTTTGCAAGAATCTATCGAGTATACTCGTCCTTGAAGTTGCTCATACTTCAAGTAGTTGAACCATAAAAAATAAAACAATTCGAGCGAAAAATATATTTCTCTCCACAACTTTTTTCGCCTCACAACCATGGAAGACAGCGATGACGGTGATGATGAAGGAGGAGACGCCACCACCCCCCGTCAAGCGGCCTCCAGACCCGATGTGGCGGCGAGACTCAAGCGCAGGAGGGTCATACAGAACTGCGCCGTCAAGATGACCCTCAACAAGCTCTGTCTCGATTGCGAGTTGATGCGGGAGATAGAAGCCTGTGTCCACGGCGTCACGCGTACTGCAGTCGAGGCCAGCCGCTTCATGAACTACTACGTCCTCAAGCTCTTGGAGGATGGAGAAGATGTGCCGAAAATCGACCAGTCCCTCCTCTACGCGGCCTTCACTACCATGGCTGGATCGACTCTGGCGAGCACCGTGGAGAAATTCGGCGAGGCTTTGCAGGATTACAAGCACCTGCGGCCGCCCGACATGGAGCGGTTCGACTACAGGCACGTCCCTCAGATGCTGAATTACGCCAGGAAGGACTACCTGACCGCCTGCAAGAACCACGTCGTCCTCAACATCTCCGCACGCGTGGGGAAAGCCTTCAAGGCCTTTTTCGACGCCCTCCCGCAAGACTTCAGGGCGGAGGACAGGAACAAGGCGCGGCGCTACTTCATGCGCCGCATGACGCGGGAGGGCGGTCCCGACGAGGAAGAGCCGATGTGGGCTTCCTTCAAGCGCGTCCCTACCCCCGAGACGCGCACGGCTGTCGTCGACTACGTCAACCGCAACCTGGAGCGGTACGCTGACCTGCCGCTCGACGTCGGCGGCCTCAAGCCGACCAAGCGTGTCGAAAAGCGCTGGTGGGACTACCTGCGCTGGCTGTACGACCTGCAGTGGTTCTCGCAGGAGCACGACGCCAGGGCCTTCAGCATCCTGCCGCTCTGCAGCTTCGCCTCCAAGCACGTCACCATCGATATGGGGATCCTGCGAGGGTTGCTGCTGCGCGTCGCGGAGCGTACCGGCTGCGCCAGACCCGAACCGCTGGCAGCCTTCCGCGTCGCGGCGCGAGCGCACTGGGAGGCTCACTTCAAGCTCACCAAGGCGGAGGGCAACAACACGCGGCGCGACTTCGAGTGCATGCTGAAGACCGACGGCTACGCGGTGAGCGTCATCCTCAGCAAGGCGAGGGTGGAGACGGCGAGCTATGGTGTTCCGCCGCCGGACATCAGCCTCGCCGGCAAGCGCGTGGTCGGCGTCGACCCCGGGCGGATCGACCTCGCCAGCTGCGCGCGGCTCGGCGCCGACGGCGAGCACGCCTTCTCCCGCTACAGCAACAAGGAGTACCAGCATAAGATCGGCCTCAAGAAGGCGAGCAAGAAGCGCCGGCTGTGGATGAGCCGTGCCGACCTACACGAGGCGATGACGCAGCTTCCCAGCGCCAAGACGCCCAGCACGTTCGCGATGATGGCGCACATCGCAGAGCTGTTCCTCATCCTGGATCGGGTGCTGGCGCTGAACGGCCTCAGCCGCGTCCGCAGCCTGCGGTTCTCCCAGCACTGCCTGCGTCAGCGGGTCATGTACGACATCTGCGAGCGCATCACGGCGCCTACGGGGGAGGACGACCGCCCCGTGGTGGTGGCGTTTGGCGCCGGCATGTTCAGCAGCTCCTCCCGCGGCCACGCCCCCGGCCCGGTGAAGGGCGTGAGGCGAGCGCTGAGGGAGCGCGGCGTCGAGCTGTACGACGTCAATGAAGACTGCACAAGCCAGCTGTGCAATTGTTGCCACAGCAAGGTAGTGCCCATGTACAGCCAAGGCGGCGGCATGGCGATTCACGGAGTGCGACGCTGTTTATCAGCGACATGCATGCGCAAGACGTTGAATCGCGATGCCAACGCGGCGCTGAACATCCTGTACGTATTCACAGTAGAGGCCCTGCACGGCGATCGGCCGCAGGTGTTCACACGTAGATACCAGACCGACCTCGCCCGTGCCGCTCTCGTCCCGTAGGGTTGTGTAGTGAAAAAGCGCGCGAGAGGGGGCTGGATGCCCCATCTTCTTGAGAGCCCGAGGGGTGACATCTTAGGGGGTGTCATCTTTTTGGTACAAGTAATAATGCACTCGCTTTGTCAAACGCCAAGGATCTGTCTGGTTTTAGAGTGGTCCACATGAAAATTACCATCATTCCTGTTTATTTCGCATTTCGCGCGGGTTTTCCACAATGGCAACTAAGTGCAGGATGAAGATGCGCGGGGCGCTGGCGGCGCTGCTGCCCAGTGGCACGACGCTGCGCGCGTTGCTCATGCGGTGCGTCTGAATAAATGCAAGTTGTCTGTGTCGCTCTGCTGTTTGAATACGCGCTCTGACAGGTTTTCTGCTGCTGTTTTATTGTGGTGGCGACAGTGCTGTGGAAAGCCAACAACCTGCGAGCGACTCGCTCACGCAACGAATGGCGGCGATTTCGTGCGCAGACACGATCTTCCTGCTAGACCACACGAGTGTGTCGCTGTACACGGCTCAAGAGCTCCCACGAGTGCCATGGACGCTCTCAACGTCGCTTTCTCATGTAAGTGCTGCTCCCACACAATGCGACTTGGTGTGAGATGCGGGCGCTAACGATAGACCAAATGTGAATGTGTTGTCTGTTATTTGTATGGATGCGCGCAGACTGAGCTGTTGCATCTTGTGATTGAGGTAAGTGGATGGACAACGCATAGCTTACACGGACCTAGCTGTCACTGGCTCTGGCTCTGGCTATGAGCTGACCCAAGGCTGATGGTCTCGCTTGGCTTTCATTCGTACACGTGCAGCGACTGCTGATACGGAAACGATCAGATTCGGAGGACACGAATATCCTTACGCTCGGATATCGCGAAGTTGCACCCGGTCCGTCGGGTCACCGAGTCGCGTCGTCGAATGGCATCATGTGCTGCTACCCAAACACGCTGGTGGCGTTGCTCAAGAAATCACCATCATGGCAAACGCTCCATGCAGTGATCGGAGACGACCTGATGATTCATTTGCTGATGAACTACGTCGTGATCGTGGAGCTACAAGAATCCAAATATTCGTTCATTCAGGTAAGGTTGGTATTATTGTTCACTAAAATCTTAAACGCTCATCTCTGACGAGCATGTTTTGTTTTGGTTCACTTGTGCAGGTAGCAGGCAAGAGTTTGCGTCACAGCTCCATGCCATCGTCGTCATTCAACAATGGCAAGAACAGCAACAGCAAACAGCCGCAGTCTGCAGCCAATGCCAACAAGAATGGCAAGCCAAGTGGACGTGATTTCCCGATGAAAGACGGCGCGATCTCGATCAATCAGGTGCTTTATGCACGACATTTCCGCAAGAAACGCATCTTCCCCGGATCGCACGAGCTCGTCAAAGCAACAAAGAGCCAAGAGATCTCCATAGGGGTCGCAGGGCGTCTCATCCGCACCATTTTCCATTTGGATGACTCGAAAACAAGTCAAAGCAAGCGTTTGCCAAAGCGACTCATCAACCTCATACCGATCATCCAGTCGCTGATCACACGCTTTCGCGACTTAGACGTGGAAGCGTTGGCGAAGAGTTTGCTGCGAATTCCACCAAAGTTCAAAAAGTTCATGCACTTGAATCAGAAGCTGAAAGCGATTGCAGCCAGTTCACCGAGTCAAGCGATGCCCTTCGATATGGAAGAGATTTGCGCCATGGGAACTAAAGCACTGGAGAGCGAGTACATGAGCCAAGAAGAGAGCGACGGTGTGCAGACTGAGAGGAAGCGCAAGCGACGAGAACAAGCAATCGAGTCTCGATCATGTGCGTCTGCTGCATCTGAACCTTTGCAGCCACATGACCCAACCTCAAGAAAGAGACTACGACGACCGACGAAACAACCGCTTCTGCTCAGTGGTGAGAGTATTGTCGACACCACAAACAGCAGTCTGGCAAAGTTGCGAGAGCATCGTGACGAGATCTCTCATTTGGGGGAAATCGTGGTCTCCAAGAAAGTCGTGCTCCGGCTGCTTCGAAACTTTGTGGCTCGGTTCGTTCCGAAGGAGATCTGGGGGGAGAGCACTGTGAAAAATTGGAAATGCGTCAAGAACCTACTTCAGAAGTTCGTAAACTCTCGAAAGTACGATGTCATCTCTCTGAAAGAGGTAAGGTTGAACGGTCTTTGATGACCAAACGAAAACGCGTTGCTGGTGCGTTGCTAACTTGGCTTTCTAATGCTTGTAGTGCTGCAAGGGAATGCAAGTGAAAGGTGTAGAGTGGATGAACACCCAGCAAAATCCGTCAAATTGGTGCGTGTTACTGTGCTTTCTCACCTTACCCAGTAATTGCATAAGTGCATATGAGAGACTGATTTATCATCGTTCTCATTCGCAGTCCTCCGAACGAGTTGCTTAAACGCCAAGAACTCTTCCAAGAGCTCACCACATGGCTTCTGAAAACTCTGGTGTTTCCTTTCCTGCGCAATCTCTTCTACATCACGGAACGCGAAGGCGCGTCAAACGAGATTGTGTTCTACCAGCGCGAAGTGTGGGATGCTATCAGGTTCGCGCTGCTGAAATCGATATTTATTTTACTGGTGTCAAAAGGATCCCGAATCCTCACTTTATGTGCTTGTTTGCAGCAACGTGGCTGTGCACGACTTGAGTGCTGGCGTTTTGCAGCCGGTCGACAGCGTCACTGAAACAGAGATGCCTCGTCAACTAGCTACCTCACGACTTCGCTTACTTCCAAAAGTGAGTGGCATCCGCCCGCTGATGAATCTCTCGTCCCCCGTTGATTGCAACCAGAGATCGGTCAACAAGTCGCTGGAGCCTCTGCATCGTGTGTTGCTCTTTGAAGCGGACCGCCAAGCGAAGCACCTTCTCGGATCAACTGTGCGAAGTATGGACGAAATCTACCAGCGAATCAAGCCGCTCTTCAATGGGATCACATCCTGTAAAAGCTGCAACGAGTGCCCTCAACATGGACTACGTCTACCTTTGTTGTACTGTGTATCGGTGGACATCGAGCGGTGCTTTGACACCATTCGTCCTCGCAAGTTGTATCGATTGCTCAAGAAGACCGTGCTGGAAGAGGAGTACTTGATTCGAAAGCATTGGGTGTACCAGCGAAGCAACCTCGCAAACAAGGGCAGCAGTAGGGGATCACGACGAAAGCCGAAGACGACGCTGATTTTCAAAATGGAGCGTCCAGCATTTCGATCTGGCGACCTGCAAGGCTTTGATGAGCTTGTGGCAAAATCCAAGAAGCGGAATGGTATTTTCCTCGATGGCGTGCTCTACGACTATCTGCCGAAAGCCAAGCTCCTCAGCTTGCTGAAAGAACACCTCCTGGCGAACGTCGTGCAAATCGACGACCAGGAGTTCGTGCAGAAAGAAGGGATCCCTCAAGGCTCGGTGCTCTCCACGCTTCTCTGCAACCTTTACTATGCAAACTTTGAGCGGAAAGTGATCTGGCGACGCCTCGGCAAATTCCACTCGGCACTTGTGGGCGACTCCAGATGTTCTTGTCATCATGAAGAGCTGATGCGCTACACCGACGATTTCCTGTTCGTCAGTACGAATCTGAAGCGTGCACAGGCGTTTGCAAAGCTCATGCACGAAGGCAACGCGGACTACGGTTCGTCTATTAACTTTGCAAAGAGCCGTGTGAACTTCGAGCTTTTCGTGCAAACTGACAGGAATCTTCCCCACGCCATCCCGAGATTTGATCAAGACCCAAAGGACTCAAGGCTCAGCTGGTGTGGGATGCTTATCGACCCCATTCATCTCCAAGTGTTCGTCAACTACGAAAAGTACGTGATACTGTTTTGATGTATTGGTGAGAGACACACGGTTTACTGGGATGCTAACTTTGTTGTGCGGAATGCTGTAGCTCCATGACACAAGCATCGATCCCGTTCGATGAGACAAAGGTGCTTCAGGACTTCTTTGTGAACAAAGTGCTGTCATCGATTCGACAGCGATGGCATCCGCTCTACTTTGACTCCGCGTATCTCTTGAAGGAGACGATTCAGGTATGAACACTCGCCCGCCATTATCGCACTTGCACTCGGAGGAGGTTGCTAACAGTAGTTTCCAATCATGATTGTGTTCGTAGGTGAATCTGTTCCAGATGCTCTGCCTCGCTGCAGTTCGCTTCGCGATGATCGTCGAGATGCTGCCTTTCGTGAATCGAAATGTCGACTTTTTCTATCAAATCGTCCGCGAAATCATCATGAAAACGGAGAAAGGCATCAATCGTTGCCTCCAGAGCGCCAGCACGACCGATGCCGCTGCAGTAGTTTCGCTTGGATGCGCTGAAGGTGGAAGTGGTTGCTCGCGGACACCGCCAGGAAATGTGACGGAGCCAAATGATTTGGTCGAGAAACGGACCAAGTCGCGCAAGGGCTTGCCTGTCAGCACTGCTGTGCAGAAATCCGAGGTAAGCTGGTTAACGCTATTGTTCGTGTTCACGGTATTTTGGTGCTGCTGACGTCGTGATTTGCTGTTACCCACTTGGCATTTGATTGCGTTGGTGGGGCCTAAACATTCTGCATGCTGTAGGTGTGGATCATTGGACTGCAGAGCTTCCATTTCGTGCTCCAGAAGAATCAAGCGCATTGGAGAAGAGGGGCGCTGAACCAATGGTCGATGGCGCTTCTTGCTTCGCTAGGAAGAGATCTGAAGCAATGGCAACAAGCTTCACAGGCTGCAAGAGTGGAAAGCGAGGAAGAAGACTGGTCGTGGCTTGCAGGAGACCCACGCAACGCGTTTATCCTGACCCAGTGGCTGCCATCAACTCGGTGAAAAGGAGAGCTCGTCGTGTCGGGCAAGAGTGAAGCGATTGAAACCAGGAGAGTCCGACAAAAGATGAAAAGATTCAGACAACGGATGGTTGACAGTCAACCTTGACGAACCAACAAAGCGAGCAAGTTGACTGACTGTGCAAACAAACGAGCATGCCACAACAGGACGAACAGCAAGAAACGGGCCACCATGATCCTACGCAAGCGCATACACCATCCGTAATCGCCCCACCCGACGCAATAAAAGTGGGCTTCTGTATCGATATCAGAAACTAAGCAACAGCATACTGCTGTTCGCGGGTGTCCACAGCCACGAGCCTCCTGATGTCTGGCTATTCTTGCTCTGCCCACCAAGCAAAATGGTTGATTGCCCAATATGACGCTGGAGATGCCAGGGACATCTGGTGTCTTGCAACCCTATTGCTTGACTTGGTCTCTATTTGCGCTAGCACCACGGAGCGAGCAATTCGCTCTTCGCCGCTGGTATTACGCCTCCCAGGAACAGCCGACACGTGAGCAGCTTTCCAGCAGCAGCAGGTAGGGTTGTCCACGACCAGGCGGGCCAGCTCGACTGACTTTCGCCGATTGCGCTGCGTGTGCTTCTTGCACAAACGACTCACACACAAGCAGCTCAAGCAAGCAAGCGCTCATTTGCTTGCGCGCAACAAGCAAACGATTGCGCAAGTCCCCAACACCACATCACCAGAGCAAGTCTGAGCAAGCAACGCGCAAGGCGACTTGTCAACACCACAAGCAAGACAAGCGAGAGCACAAGCGAATGTTGGATGATTCGCAGTACAACTGGACGCTGATCTACATCATCGTGCTCGCGGCGGCGACGCTCACGACGCTACTGACGCTGCTGCTGTCGTTCAAGCAGATCCAGGCGGACGACTCGGCCGTGCAGTACATCACGTACGCGGTCGTGCGCTCATACTTCCTCTACTCGCTCGCGCGGCTCGTGTTCTACCTCTGCGTCCTGCTCAACTACAGCAGTGTGCGCGATGCGCTCGACGACGTCGAGAATGGCCAGCTCGTGGGCGTGCGCGTGATCTACGCGAGTGATGATAGCAAGAACAGCGGCGGCAAGTCCATGGTCATCACGGTCGCGCTCATCGGCGACGTCGCGCTGCTCTGCATGACGTTCTGGGTCTTCTCGCTCGCGTACGAGCTTACGCGGCTGATCGCCAAGTCCATGGACCGCGGCCGCGAGCGAGAGCAGCAGGTCGTGCGCAAGTACTGCATCCGCACGTACGGCATCGCAACGGTCTTTGCGCTCATCATGGTGCTCTCGGCGCTCATGTCCCCCAGGCAGGAGCGCATACTGCGGGACATTGCGCTCAACTTCCAACTCGCGTGTGTCTGGGTTTCGTTCCTCTACCCGCTCGGCTGCTCGCTCTTCCTGTCGCTCAAGAAGCGCACGAAGCGCGTCGTGCCGCCAAGCGCGGTCTTCCTGCACCGGCGCATCCGCAATTTGGTCGTCGTCTACTGCGTGCTCGTCTTCCCAGCGTGCCTCATCGAGCTGCTCATCAGAGTCATGGACGTGCCGATTTGCTGGGTCGGCGTGAGTCAGGCGCTCTACTATTTATCCGGCGGCGCCTCGGCTTTGGTCATCGGCACGAGCGTCACGTGCTGCTACAACACGCTGCGGCCAGTCATGCCGCCCTCCGTGTACGAGCAGCTCCTTGAAAATGGCTACTTTCCTGAAGCAATGGAGAACGACCGGTTCATTGAGCCGCCCATGTTCCGTCCGATCTTTGTGTGTACGGACATTGAAGGCTCGACGGCGCTCTGGGCAAAGGACCCGCTGGCGATGTCCGAGGCGCAATCGCTCCACGACGATCTCATGCGTAAGGAGCTGCTGCGCTGCAACGGCTACGAGATCACGACCTGCGGCGACGCGTTCCAGCTGGCTTTCCACAAGGTCTCGGACGCCATGCTCTACTGTTTGCACGTGCAGGAGCGGCTGCTCAAGGTCCACTGGCCGCCCGCGATCCTGAAATCCGACCACGCGTCTCGCGTGTACGACCTCTGGGGGAAATTGGTTTTCAACGGGCTGCGTGTGCGCATGGCGATCCACGACGGCGACGAGCAGCTCATCTGCGCCAAGCACCCGACGACTGGCAAGATGACATACCTGGGCATCAGCGAGATCGTGGCGCGTGAGATGGGCGACCTCGGTCGCGGTGGCCAGGTTTTGATCAGCGAGAGCGCGCTCGAGATCTACGAGAAGGAGGAGAAACCGGCTGTTCTGAAAGACAAGAAGCTCCAGAACGCGTTCACGACGCAGCAGTGCGAACTCTTTGAGCGCGTGGACCTGGGCATTTCCATCCAGCTGCACGAGCTCAAGTCCACGAAGATCGGCGACCGCTTCCGCAAGGAGAAGCAGGCCATGAACGCGCGCGTGGCGATGATGCACCCGCACTGATCATTTTGCTTTTTAGAGAGAATATAATATTTAATTTAATTATATGAAGAAATTTGTTAAGATATGCTGGTATCACCATGGCCTCTTTTTCTCCATTGAGACCTGATACACGTTGCCGCCTCGTACAGCTTTACAAACCCAGGCTACCAGTGGATATGACTTTGAGCGAGGCCTCCAACGAAGACCAGGTCGTATACTGTATACGGTACCCGTATCGTATAGGTACCGTATTTGCTGCTGTCCTTAGTTTGGGTCCATGATTTCAGCTTGTTTTAATTTGGATTCGGTGATTCTGCCCGCGAAAGTGAGCAAGCAAATTGATCAGCATTCTCATCTCGGAGCCCGCCTCCACGAGCCTCTCGGACCGGAGCGAACGCCGCCAGCAGTAGCAGCGATTTCCACTACCAGCTCAATAAACAGGAGCATGTGGGGCCCACGCGCCGCCTCAAGCAGCCGCCCGAGCGCCGCGACCGCGAGCAGCAGCAGCTCCTTCGACAGCGACGCAACAACAGCAGACCCCTTCGCGTCTCCGAGACGCTCGCTCTCGTCCTCGGACTCCTCGTGGATCAAGAAAAGCAGCGCCAGCAGCTCCAATGACGACCTATCCTCATCTGTTCCTGTGACTGTGGCGTCCGACAGCCCATCAGCCCTCGCGATGGCGTCCGATTACAGCATGAGGTACCTATTTTACTTACGAGTATGTGGTGTATTATGTGCGCCACAGTCAAGAGCTCAATGGAATACTGACTATTGGCTCTGTGTTTATTTATTTTTGTGAACCGTAGTAGTGATGACGAAGATATGGAGAACCACCAGCCAGCAGGAGATACGATCCGCGTCACCGTGCGCTTCCGGTGCGTCTTCGTAATGGATTCCTACGTACGTCCAAGTGGGTGTCCATATAATTAACACTGTTGTTATTATATCTGATATACTATTATATACCAGACCTCTGCTGTCGCGAGAGAAGGCGAGCGGCCAGTCGGCCTGGAGTGTGCATCCGCAGACCAACAGCATCACCCAAGTGGCCTCAACCAGCAGCCTTAGCCACTCAATCCCCGAAGCACCGCTGTCATCTCGTAGCAGATATGGTGGCGGCGCCTACGCCTTTGACGAAGTCTACCAGGAACGCCACTCCACGCACGCGATCTACGATGGACTCGCGCGCTCCATCGCCCGCTCGGCGCTCGACGGCGTCCACGGCTCGCTCTTCGCCTATGGGCAGACGAGCAGCGGCAAGACGTTCACGATGCAGGGCTCATCCCTATACAACAACAGTAGGAGTGGGCTCAAGGACAATGATGGACGGCGGCCGCTGGACTCGGACGGCATCATCCAGCTCGCCGTGAAGGACCTCTTCGACGAGATGGCCAGTCGAGAATTGGCTTCTGATACCACGAGCTTTGTCGTTAAAGTGTCGTACATTGAGATCTATAACGAGACTGTGCGCGACCTGTTGAGCGACGTGAACTCCGCAGTGGTGAACGTGCGTGAACACCCCGTGCACGGCGTGTTCACGGACGCCTCGGAGCGCGTTATCTCGTGTGCGCAGAGTGTTCTACAGGCGCTCAGGGACGGCGAGAAGAGCCGCGCAGTGGGCGCAACCAACATGAACGAGCGCAGCAGCCGCTCACACACGATCTTCCGCCTCGCCATCGAGTCACGCGTCTCAGCTGAGAGCGCCACTGTGTCTGGCGAGTGTGTCCGTGTCGGGTGCCTCAACTTTGTGGACCTCGCGGGTTCCGAGAGCGCGCAGCGCACAGGCGCCCAGGGCAAGCGCCAGGTGGAGGCCGGCAACATTAACCGCAGTTTGCTGGCGCTCTCACGGGTCATTCACGCGCTCTCGTCATCATCGTCATCCCGTAATAAGGAGCACTCCTCGTCACACATTGGCTTCCGCGACAGCAAGCTCACGCGCATCCTGCAGCCGTCGCTGAGCGGTGGAGCACGCGTGCTCTTCATCTGCTGCGTCTCACCCGCGGTCCAGTTCGTAGAAGACACGAAGAGCACGCTCAAGTTCGCCACGCGCGCCAAGCGCATCCAGATCCATGCCAGTGTCAACGAGATCGTCAATGAAGACAGCGCACAGACACGCGTGCTCATGCAGTCACTGCAGCAGGAAAACGAGACGTTGAGACGCGACCTGGAGAGGATGAGGGATGCCCAGGAGCTCGCTGCTAATCTCAAGAAGCAGATCCAGATGATGGAAATGGAGATGCTCATCCGTGGCGGCGAGTCGCGCGAGAGCCTCACGGGATTGCTGAGTTCGCTTGAGCTGCGCGAGTCCTTTCGACTCTCGGACTGCACGAGTGCGTTCATGTTGGGAGAAGACGGCGAGTATGACGACGATAACGAGTTCGACAGTGAGAGTGAAGTGCAGCCCGAGGAAGAGCGCGAGTCCATGGGCACGCAGTCGTTCTTTGTCGAAAACCTCATCGACCCGAACGAGATGACCGATGACGAAGAGGAATACTATGATGAGGACGATGAGGAAAATGAAGACCATCACAATACAGAGCCACCCGAGACGATCGTCGAGCCCGAGCCGTGCCCGCATTGCGAGGAGCTTGAGAGGGAGATCGAGGCCACTCGAGACCTTAAAACGCAAGAGCTGATCCGGGAGAAAGAGGAGCAGCGCCGTCTTGGGAATCTCGAGGAGGCCCAGCAGCGCGTGCAGCAGCTGGAGCTTGACTGTGTGACGCTGCAGACGCTCGCACTTGAGACGGAGGCGAGTTCACAGAAGTGGCTGCGGGAGCTTGAGAGCAAATTGGTGCACGCAAACAATCTCTTGCAACACCAGAAGCAGCAGATTGACGCTCTCCAGACTCAACAGCAGCTTGCCGGTGACCCCATGGACGACGAAGAGCGGCTGCTGCTGGCAGAGAATGGTGGCGTATTGGGCGAAGACAGAGAGCACGGAGGTCCGCTCCTCAGTCGTCTGATGATGCTGTTGACGCCGCCGGGCGGCTGGGGACGCACAGAGAGCACGACGGTGCTCATTGCGCTCGTGCTCATCTGCGCCACGCTCTACGTCTTCTCGAGCGGCCTCGCGACAGGCCTGCGATGGTGACGATGAGAGAATTTTGCTGGAATGTGTGGCTTGAACACTTTAGCAGAAGATGTGGTAGTGTATTATGCGTAGCTTGGCCAAGTGCATGAGAGAGAGTACCGTATGGATGTGAAATGGAAGCGCGAGGCGCAACAACAACAACAGACGGCCATCGCATGCCCAGGTCCAGGCATGCTTGTCAAAGTCCTTCGAAATATTTCAACCAATCATCCGCTTGAAACAGCGCTCTTCCACTCTGATTGGCTAAAAAAAAGATCATTTTTTTCTTGGCGTGGAAAACTGAGCACCAACACAGAAATCGGTTGGGATGATGTGGAGCTGGCGACCACGCGCCGCAGCGCGCGCCACCTCCGCCGCGTGGCTGCGCTGCTCGGTGCGCTCTCTCTCTCTTTACATACAGATCCATATCTGCTGCTGCTGGTGTTAGCTGACTCATCTGTGTAACTGTGTGCTAAACGCTGCAGTCGACGGCGTCCACCGCGTCGATGGAGGCGTACGTCTCGCACGTGACGGTACGTGACGCCACCAGCATCACCAGTACGCCCAGGCCACAACATCTAACAGTATACATCTGTGATACAGAGCGGGAGCCAGATGGATAGCGCGCTGGGCCGTCGCCACCGCTTTACCGAGAGCGCAACCGCCACCGCGTCGTCGTCGTCGTTGTCGTCGCCATTCATCCACCCGACGGCGGTCGTGCATCCGAACACGTCGATCGGGCGCAACGTGCACATCGGACCCTACAGCATCGTCGGTCCGGACGTGGAGCTGGATGACGGTGTCTTTTTGCAGGCGCACGTGGTCGTCGAGGGCCGCACGCTGATCGGCAGCGACACGGTCGTGCACCCATTCGCGTGCCTCGGCGGCCAGCCGCAGGACAAGAAGCACGTGCGCTACAACGACAGCTCACGGTCGCTCTCAACCTCAGCCAACAGCCAATCAGCGCTCGTCATTGGCCGTAACTGCGTCATCCGCGAACACGTGACGGTCCACGGGAGCACGTCCTACTCGCTGGACTCGCCCACACGCGTGGGGGACGACTGCTGGCTGCTCTGTGGGGCCCACATTGGCCACGACTGTGACGTGGGTGACCGCGTCGTGCTCTCGAACAACGTGTGTGTGGCTGGCCACGTGCGTATTGGGGACTTTGCGATCATTGGCGGCCAGGTCGGCCTCAAGCAGCACGTGAGTGTTGGCCGCCTAGCCATGGTCGGCGGCATGAGTGCGGTTGACGGCGACGTGCTGCCCTACGGCCTCGCGATCGGCAACCGCGCCAAGCTCGCGGGTCTTAATCTGATTGGCCTGCGGCGAGCCAAGGTGCGTGCGTATAGTTGGCTGGTATACCGGCGTATAGTGAGTGAGCTGGAGAACTCACTTGAAAGACTGGACTGATTGGTATACGCACAGGTGGCCCGCAACGAGATCAAGTTGATGCTGCGCGTATACCGGTACCTCTTTGGCGTGACGTCGTCGTGCTCCAAAACGGGCTTTGCGCCCGCGCTCGAGTGAGTTCCGACCGTATTGCTGCTATCGTCAAGACACGACTCACTCGACTATACGGTGATTGCGTATACTAACTCTGTGGCTGGCTGGCTGTGGATTTAGCCTCGCGCCGAGAGATTCGATCGTGTTGCGTGCTGACGAAGTGAAAATGTTCCTGCTGGAGAACGGAATTTCCTCCGAGAGCCATCCGATGGTCCACGAAATGGTACGAAGCGAACAACGGACGAGTCTTGTTTTTGATGATGTTTTCTAATATTTATGAGGTGCTTTTTATTTTTATTAAAATAACTTTTAATTAATAGGTGGACTTTGTGGTGACCTCGCCGTCGCGATTCCGCTCGTCGATGTGTCAAGCGGCCGTGTCTCCTGCGCATTCGAGAGCCTGAGCTGCTAACAAACTGAGCCAAGCAAGCAGATGGACAAGCTCTCCGCCAGCCCATCAATAGAGTTTTTCATATATATCATTCGTCTCAAAGCGCAAGTGTCTTTCTAACAAATGTATTCTCTGCCAGAGTTTCAGTATTTCAGGATCAAGCCGCGTCGACTCTTCAACGGTGCGATCCAGCCCACTCGCTGGTCCAAGTCAGTCGCATATCTCTCTCACTTGGCTCTGAACGAGCGAGAGCGTCAATGGCCAAGGACAGCGGCTCGCCTGCCAAGGCATCAGCAAAGTCCAAGCGGAAGAAATCAAAGAGCGATGGCCTGTCCAGCCTCGATGCACCAAGCAGTAGTGGCCGGAGCCCTCCAGCAAGCGCCAGCGAACTCAAGTTGCTGCTCAAAAAGTCCGTTGAAGAATCCGCAGCTGGTGTCGCGAACGCAGCGCCAGATGCCGAGTCCGAGTCGCCGCTGCTCGTACGCGCCGACACGGCCACGCTAGACGCATCCCCAGAGAAGCCCAGAAGACAGCCGAAGAAGAAAAAGAACGACAAGCCTCACACCCACGAGACTCTGGTCAATAACCAACACGCGCCAGTGTCTGTGACCAGCACCCCACGCGATGGCGGCAACAGCACCAGCAGCGAGGCTCAGCACCACCAACATCTCCGCATCTCAGGTCCGCGACTAAACCTTTCATTCGTTGGGTGCTTTGGAAACAACAACACGCGGTCATGCGTGCCGTGGGGGGCTGCGAGTCATCTCATCCAGGCCATGGGGACGCTAAGAACTCCAGTCCAGTCATCCACAGCTCCCTCTCTTTCGTCACTATCGAAATCGCAGGTCCAGACGCTGGCGCCAATCGCCAAGAAATGCTGGGTCGAGCTCTTTATCGAGCGTTCCGACGAATTGCCATTCGGCGTGTACTCGCGGCCGCAGGTGGCGGTGCACTTGGTCGATCGCTTCACGGGACGGGCGATACATCAGACGCTCACGACGTCGCGCGCCAAGCTCAACTACGCGTGCAGCTACGCCAGTACGTTGTCTGTCGATTGGGATTGTGGCCGTAGCCTAATGCTAAGCTAACGGTGTGTTTGGATTGATGGACTTAGATGCATTCAAGTGGTACCAGTCACTGCGGTTCCCGATCACGCTCGTGGACTTCTTATCTCCACAGACGCTGCTGCTCTTTGAGGTCTTTGAAGAGCCCAAGGAGAAGAAGAAAATCAAGACCAGAGAGCTCAATGGCGTGAACTTTGAGCGCCTGGAGCAGCAGCAGAGCGATCACACAAGCAGATCGCAGTCTAAAGGCCGCTGCCGGCGCATCGCGTGGGCGTTCTACAGTCCAGTGAGCGAGAAAGGCAACCTGATGCTTCAGACACTGTCGCCTCTGGACGATTCCGATACACCGCAAGACTCGGAAACTGGTGGTGAAGGTGGCCTTCAGCCAGAGAGCTGCATGCGGCTGCAGCTGTTCGAGTACCAGGTCCTCACGTGGATGGACCAGTATCAAGCCAAGGTACAGTGGCAGTGGCACAGTGGCTCAAATGCGATCCCTGCTGTCTTTCTGCAGTATCAGAAGCGAAGACGAGCTGTGGTGCCGTCGACGCTCTACGTTGACATTCGACCGATCATTCCGCCCGTGGCTGTCGTCGGCGACTCGCCCAACTCAACCGCTGGTGCGAGTTTGGTTCAGGAGGACGATGAACCCGAGGGAGACACTGCGAGTCGTCCACCTGAAGTGGACAACAACGACGAGCTCCAGTCATCGTCACCAGCCAGTCCAGCCAACAATGGTCCACCTGCGACGACACAGGACCCGCAGCAGATGGACATACTTGACCCGCTCGTGGTCTGCAGACGCAGCCCCAGTGAGCCATGCCTCGTGCCGCAACGTGTGCTTTCGCGTCTCCCAACAGGCAAGAAAGGCTGCTCGTGCGTCTCATTCAGCCCCTGTGGACTGCTCCTCGCGGCCGCGATCAATCCAGACTCGGGCGAATTCCTCGTGCAGGTCTACCACGTGAACTCGAACCAGTTGGTCCACGTGGGACGTGGTCATCGGGGGATGATCTATTCGCTCGAGTGGGACCCAAGGAGCTCACAGCGGCTCATATCAGCTTCTTCGGACGGCACGACTCGGTTGTGGGACGTCACTACCTCACAATCAACAGGCGGTATGGCTGGTGGTGCTGCTTTAGGCATTTGGCAGCACACACCCTCGCCGTGCTTCGTGTACTGCGGCATTTTCCACCCATTGAACGCTGAGATCGGTCTGACAGGTGCCTCGGACGGTCTGGCTCGCTTCTGGAGCACTCGGTCTAGCGGAGAAGGTCATGAGCGAGAGCTCGCTCGGCTTCGGGTCAGTGATGCTGCGGTCCACAGTGTTTGTATTGAACCAAAGTCCGGACGGCTTTTCTGCGGCGACTCGCGTGGGGTTCTCACAGTCTGGAAGCCCAAGTCTCAGTCTTCAGCAGCAGCAACAACGACACTGATAGCATATGAGCTGCTTAAGATCATCCACACGGGCCAGACGAGCATCACGAGCCTGCAGCTACACCCGAGGAAGCAGCATCTGCTCGTGCACACGCAGCCCAACGGCATTTTGCAATACGAGTTGCGATCGTACCTGCTGCTCAACAAGAGCTACGCGGGCGTCGTGTGCGAGAAGCTGCTGGGCAAGAGCGCATTCAGCCCCGACGGTCGCTTCGTCGTCAGCGGATCGGAGAACGGCGTGCCGCTCGTGTTTGCAAGCGTCCAGGGCCAGAGGTTCCAGAAAGGCATTTGGGGACAGCCATTCTTCCACCAGTACCCGGTCATGGACGTCAGCTGGTCGCCAGCAGCTCACATCGTCGCGCTCTCCTCCTATGGTGCGTTTCGCATCAGCCTTGAGTGTTATTTAAGCTTCAGCTTCTTAACTGACCTGTTGTCTTTGTCTTCAGGTGGGAACCATCCGATCGTGCTGCTCTGTGCCTATCGCACGGACGAGGACCTCGCGCAGCATCTCCCCCTGGTCGCTGGCGCGAGTCAGACTGTGAGTTCTCAGACATCGGGTGCATTCACGAGAGAGCTCACTCAGGGGAAAGCTGCTGGCAGTGGTAGTGGTGCTGGTCCGACTGGGGATGATCACAGTGAGCGCATACAGCGAGCTCTGGAACGACGGCGACAGCGGCTTCAAGCAAAGGTTAGTGTTGCTTACTTGGCGAGGCTGTGTGTAAGACGATGGAGGTCTAAAGACTAACTCTGTGTGTGCTTCCAGCTCGCGCTTGAGACGGACACTGTTGAGATTGCGGCACATGCGTCGATCTGATTGAGAGCTGAGCAACAAGTGAGGCGAGAGCGTCGGCTTTCAGCGCCTTTGAGAACGTCTGAAGCTATTTGTATTGGTGTGTACAAGAATAGTCAGCTCAGTCATCACGACATAGTCATTGAGATCATCACAACATGGACACGTGAATTTTCTCTCTCTCACCTGCCTCCACAGAGAAGCAGCACACACATTTCTCCATTCCATCTATTATGACGCAGCTTCATAGCCACGAGCCGCCTCACGCAAAGCAAGCGCAGCCTTCGCTTGAGAAGAAACACGTTTCCCAGAGCCAACTGGAGATCCAAGCGCTCTGTCGACTCTTCCGGTCCACTGGCGGCACCTCAGACGAGCACGAGTCCAGTTCCTGGAAGAAGCAGACTGGGTGGCGCGCACTGGAAGAGACTGCGAGGCAACCGACCGAGAACCTCCTCGCGAGAGGCACGATGGAGACCCAGTTCCCGCTCTTCGGGGTCACCTGGGAGCGCAACCACGTCGTCGCGGTTGACTTGTGCGAGAACGGACTCTGTGGGAAAATCCCAAGCGACATTGTCCACCTCCGCTTCCTCAAGACACTTAAGCTGCGCAACAACCCAAAGCTCCGAGGGACGATCCCCACGGGGATGTACACGATGCCGCACCTGCGATACTGCTACCTGGACGGCACACACCTGGAGAAAACGTTGCCATTCCAGACCGCCCATTCGTTTCAAATCACGCAGTTCCATACCTCTGGCACAGCGGCGACAGTCTGTTTCCTGACCACGAGTTCACACGGCACGATCCGGTGGACTGCAGACACCACTGAGACGGAGATGTTCATGATGCACTCGTCGCTGAAAGCTCTCCACGAGCGTCCCAGGACCCAGGAGACCGAGATCAAGTGCAACGCCCGCAACGCCACGGGCCCCGAGCGCACCGCCGCTGCGATCACACTGCAGCGCATCTACCGCGCAAGGATCGAACGCACAAAGTTCCGAGCGTACGTCAGGTCATTCTTCCAGCGCAGCTTTGATCCGAACACCGGTCTGGAGTACTTTGTCGACTCTCGCACGGGCGAGGCGACGTGGAAAGCCCCGACGTTCATCGCAACGCCTCGCCACACGCAACAGCAGCTATCAGACACTAACAACGACGAGAACCAGCACTCACCGAACATTGCGGACGCGTGGCAGCCGTACGAAGATGGCTACGGAAACACGGCAAGTCTATTAGCTCCTCATCATCATTTTCTCACCTTCTCTCTCTAGGTGACTGACGGTAATCGTGCTGCGCGCGTCTTGACACCTCTCTCCGTTTGTAGTATTATTGGAACAGCGTCACGGGCGAGTCGACCTGGGAGCCGCCAGTATTTCTCAGCCACATCTACCAGGAACTCAAGGCGCGCTACGGTACCGACAAGACTGACGACGAACGCTTCGAGCTCTTCTTCAGAGACATCGACAAAGACAGCACGGGAGAGATCAGCAAATACGAATTCGCGCTGCTCTGCGGAGAGCTGGGGATGGCCATGTCCAACAAGCAGATCGACCACGTCTTCAGCGAGCTTGACACGAGTGGCGACGGCGAGTTGAGTCACCAGGAGATCATCGCCTGGCTGACTCGGTCGTACGCTTGAGATGTGCTCTTATAAATACAATACCAGCCTCATTCGTAATCGCTCAGAAGCTCCATAAGCTTCTCGGAATCGGCGATTGTGCGCGTGAGACAGATGATCTGACTACCAGTGATCAGGTACGTGTCCGTGCAGGAACACGTGACAGAGTTGGGTTCTGCTGCCGCTGTCGAGCCGTTCTCTTCACCTCCGTCCCCGTTTGGAATTGGCATCTTACGCTCCGCGTCAGCCGACTCAACTCGCTGAAACGTCGCGTCAAACTCGACGATGACCGAATATCCGCTGGCGTACATGCGCTTTTCGTGCACCGACAAAACTCGGACACACCGATTGAGCAGTGACACGTACTGGATGATCCCGTGCATGCTATGGAAAGTGCCCCAGAACGGCAACTCTTCGGGAACTTCGGACTTGATGAAGAACGTCGGCGCCACCACTGGACCCAGCAGGTGGACATTCGGGACAACGTGGTACAGCATCTCCTGTCCTTCTCGCTTCGTCGCCACACATTTGATCAGCATAATGTTGCCTTCGTCGTCTTCCTCAGTGATACTGTTGCGCATTGTCTGCGAGGCAGTCATGGCCTCCTGCATCCCTTCGTACCACATTGTTCGCATCGCATCGGATCTCGTCACGAACGTGAGCGTCTTGTCCACCTCACGACTGCGATCAAAGCCCTCCACCTGGAACCCAAACGCACCGATGCCTGGATTCTTCACACTCCGCCCGAACGCGATCCACTTCCGAGCGTTGCACACAACGAACTTCCTCGACCGAGACGTCCAGTGCTGGGTCTTCGACATCAGGAACTGCTTCAACTTGCTTGTCGAGTTGGGCTTCACAGGGGAGCCTGTCACTTTCCCATGCGTCGCTGTAGCTCCAGTAGTGGCAGCATCTTCTACGACGAGCAGACAGCCTTCCTTCTCGAATCGAAGGTGTACCTTGACCCACTTGGATCGTTTCTGATACACAAACCCGGAGATGCTGACATCATCTTCAATGGTGTTGTACGACGTCCCCGTGTCAGCTTTCAAGACATCAATGATCGACTGCGGGTATTGGCTTTGCGAGCGGCTCTTGAACATGTCTGTCGGTCTGATGATCTCGTTCCCCATGGCGACGTTCTGGGAAGAACCAAAGCCTTCTTTCTCCATGGGCAGCCGGCGGAACGGTTCCAACTCCTGTGACAGGAAGCCGGTCGCAGACGACGAAGGGCGCTCGAGTGGGAACACATCGTCCATGCCCTCGCTTCCTCTTCTGCCGTTAACTCTATGGAGACCGACGCCGACATTCTTGAGCGCACTGAGACCTAGCAGAGCGTCGTCGAGCGCGTCGATCTGCTGGTAATGAGACGCGACCAGTGACGAACTGAACTCGGTCCAGCCAGCAACACGCTCGCAGTACTGACGGATCAGCTCTTGCTCTAACCGTGGCGAGCTGCAGATCTTGTGGATCTTTACACCAAGGATCGCCAGGTGGGCGTCGTAGGGATGGGTCGACGAACTCTGGTGCAGCTTCTGCAAGATAAACCCGAGAAGCGACTCTGGTGGACGGAACACGCTCCGCAGCAGTGGGTTGTTCACGCGACCGTTTGACGCCACGCGGTCAAAGAGATTCAGGTACAGCTTCACGATCCGGCAATGCAGCACATTCGCCTTTGGAAACTTCTGGAAGATGTCAATCAACGACGTCGCGAGATCGAACTTGGTTAAGTGGCGGTCGATGGAGTCCTTGCCCATGTGGATGACTGCGTCCATGAACTCGACAATGTGAACGACGAGCAGAATGGAAGCCAATGGACGGTGGTTGATCACGCGCTTCCCAGACGATGGCGAGATGCACGTCGCTGGGGGTTCGATGAAGCTGCGTTGCATCTGCCGTCTCGCCATCTCTGGTGGCACTGGTGGTGTAGGTGACGTGGCCACCGGGAGGACACGTGGCGGCACTGCTGACTGATTCTGAAGTTCGTCGCTCTTCGATACATCGTCTGTTGAGTTATCTCCATCGCTGTTCTGGGAATCTTCCGAGTCACTGTCACTGAAACAGTCGCGCGAGGCAAACTCCGTGATCGTTGAAATGTGCTGGTGGTAGTTGATCGCAGCACAGAGTGTCTCCACCACAAGCTCAACGGGCGGCACAAACAGACTCATGCGGACTTTATCGGGCAGCGAGTAATCGATCGCACACTTCATGACATCGATCACCAGCGCAGTCGGGATGCCAGAGCCATCCGCATGATTCGCATCCAGGTATCGGATCTCGGCGACACCGACTTCCGCGAGCCGCGTCACAACTTCCGGTTTCTCGAGCAGCGCCTGCATCACGCCATCTTTGATCCGCTCATGCAAGACTCGGTCATCTGGGAGGACTTTCGGCGGGAAAATCTCGCGCTCAAAGGACTCGACGCTCTCGTAGGACGCCAGCTGCAGCTTTGTCTGGATGTAGTAGCAGAACGTGTTGGGGAACTGCTGCGTCAGAATTTTCACGAGAATGTCGGTGCAGCCACTGACACGCGCATGAAGAAGCGGATTCCGGAAGTTGAACTGGGAAGTCGAAGAAGACAACGAAGTTGACGGCCCATGAGGCTCGAGTGGTACGTCAATGATTTGCTGCACGAGACTCTCGAGGATCGGCTGGAACGGGTACTGTCGTCTCTGCGCCAGGTGGACCAGCCCATGGAGCAGCGACGACACCTCCAGGTTGTACGCATGGTGCGCAAACCGCGCAAAGAGCGTCTCACCGCCTGGGACCTCGATACTCGATAAAATCGAATGCACGGACGGGTACACGGCGAAGTTCTTGGTGATTCTGCACATGTTGGCCAGCAAGACGCTGTCGATTTCCGACTCGTGATCTGCGTCAGCACCAGCCTTGCCTGCTCCAGACCTGATCTCAGAAACTGGTGGCCCCCAGAGAAAGCGATACATGCCCGAGAAGATGCGCTTCCACTCAATGAGCGTGAGCTCCTCAATGTGCAGAATGTACCCGCGCACGGCTGCACTCGCCTCGCTCTGATCCGAGTATCTCCCGCTACTGCTGCTGCTGCCTCGTCCCAAGCCCAGTCGGGAGAACGACGAACTGCGGAAGCTTCCAGCGAGGTCCAGCAGGAACGGCTTGGCTGAAGAAACAGGTTTCTTCGTATCCGGACTCTTGTAACTGGGCGAGTCGTTCTTTTGGCGAGTAGAAGACGGAGACCGGTCATCATCATCGTCAGTACCCACTGGCTGCTTTTCTCCATTGTGCTGGACCTGCTTGGCTGCTACAGTCACGGGCGAAGTAGACGTGAGCGTCTTGGGCGTGCCGTGCCATGTGAGCGCCTTCAGATAAAACCGCACGATGATCTCGGTCGCAATGTACGGACGGCGGTACTTCTCCGGGTCCGCGATGGGGCTCTGTCTCGACAGTGACTCTTTCTTCTCGACCTCACGCACGACCGAGAGCAACTGATGCTGACTCGCCTTGTGACTGCTGGTCGTGACTTCGGGGAAGTGCGTCGCGTAAAGGAAAACCTGCGCGATGTTCTCTGGCTCGAGCAGCATGACCTGCATGGGCGAGAGCACGCGCTCGCGCTTCTGCACGAGCGAGAGCACGGTCTCGCTCTCGTAGCACGCGCAGAAGACGTTCTGGAGCGCCTGCGCCTGGCGCAGCGCCTCCGAGTTGTGCAGCGCGTGGGACGTCGTGATCAGGTCGCGCACGCCCGACGTCTTGCGCGGCATGCGCGCGAACGACGCGGTGGTGCTCTTATCGCCACCGCCGTTAATACTAGTGGCGTTGTTGCCAGTGCCGCTGCCTGTTAAAGCCCGCGCCGCACCGTCGAGAAGCGAAAGCTGCGGCTGCTCGCCGCCGCCGTCGCTCTCCGCGTCCGAGTCGGACTCCGTCTCCACTGCGCACGTGCACTTACGCGACCAGACACCGTTCATCATCTCGCGCGCTGTTGCCTTCCAAGCGGTTGCTCTCCTGCGCGCGCTGCTTCGGCAAGTCGTCCTCCGCGCAAAACCCCTCGGGTGTTTGGAAACAAATATGAAAAGCGCGTTTTGTGTAACATTAGCACGCTATTGTTACATCTGTTATGTAGCACTAGGACTACTACTATTGTCCGCGTCACTCGTGAATGGATTTTTTCTGGCGAGCCGTTGCATAGTCAAAAATACACCTTTTCAATAGAAAAAAAAACACACTGAAGAAGAATAAATTTGCACTTTTATGGACCATTTGGTTTGTTCTGGATCGCATGATCAAAAGCAACAGATGCATTTGAAAACGTCCATATTTCGTACAAAAACTGGCTTTGCTCTGCTCCAAATAAAGCGCTGTGATCGGTCGATCTGTGTGATCAGACGAGAATATATAAAACACATGGGTATTTTATCAAAATCAAATAAATTTCAGTAATAAACCATTGACCCACATGTGTTTCTAACCCATCAGCATAATTATAAATTTACGAAATATTCAGTGTTCAATGTTCACAGTTGCAATAGCTCTATGCCGCCTCCTCCTCATCTTCTTCGTCCTGTCCTTCAACACTGTTGTCATCGCCTTCGGTTTGTTCATTTTCTTCTTCATCTTCGCTAGAAATACGAACGCTCTCCATATACTTGTTCTCGTACCACTGCACGTGCTTGTAGGCTGCCACCCAATGCTCAGATGTGACTCCATCGAATAATACCTCGAGTTTCTGCTTGAGCTCATCGATTTTGCGAGCAGGGTCACGTGCGACTTGGTTCTTCACTCGCCCCCATATCAGCTCAATGGGCTGTAGCTCTGGGTGATAGGGAGGAGTGAAGTACACAGGGTGTCCATGGTGTGCTGCAATCAATTGCGAAACGTACGACGGTGTTGGTTTGTTTGCCCACACGTAAAGCAAAAGCTTGTCCTTCGTGTCAGTGGTGTTGTAGCTGATCTCTTCCGTAAATTCGTGAATGACAGCAGATTATGGTCCGACATAACTCAATAAATGCAAGCGGATTCAGAAATCTCACCTTCATCCTCAAGCCAGGCTTGAATGTCCTTTTCTCCACTTCGTGGTTGGAGAGGGATTCATAATTCGCTTGTGGTAACGCTCTCCGTCCATGTGAATCACCGTCGGGCCGAATTTGTCGCTCAATGTTTTGCAGAGCTCTTCAAATCAATGCTCAAATAATTCCGAGCTGAAGTTGCCGTGATAACCGTAGGATTCTCCCTTTGACTCCTTTTTGGTCGAAGTCCACATTTTCAGCGAACCGTCGACAAAAGAGTCGTCAATGTTACGCCCGTGTCGCTTGATAATGCCTGCTGCAACAATGCAAATGGTGCACAATAGGTATTGTTAGAATATATGCGAACTCAAATACACACGTTTGCTTTACCTCGGTCCTTTTCCTGAGCTTTAGTAGCGCACTTTGTCGGACAGGACCCACGTCCTGTTCGCGATATGGTGCAAGTTGCAGAATGACTCATCCAGAAAAACTTCCTAGCGCATGGGGAAGTTATGTCCGTTTCGATTCGTCAGCTTTTTTGGCATGATAGAGATTGCGAAAGCCGACATTTGCGTTGGTATCAGCGAGGTAGTTGCAAAGCTTTCCTCGTATAAATGTGCACCTCAGTTCTTTCAGCAGTCTGCGAACTGTGCTGAGGCTCATTGTGTTGCCGTTGTCGATCAGCGCCTGGCGCATAACCTTCGCTGATGTTGGAGTGCGTGCTTCAATTGACTGCTTGATGAATGCCGATACAAATTGTCATGTTTCCTCTGTGTCGTGTTCGCTTTTTCTCCCTTTGGGCGTTCTCTTCGTCTATATAAAATATAACACTGGACGATTTACAAATAATTAAATCAAATTGACATATCCGATATCACCCACCATTTTCAACCCACGAACAAACCTGCGTGAACGAGCGATCATTGTTGGTCTGCTAGTCGGTTAAAACGCTCAGAACAGTGTTTGTTGCGACATCCAAACACTCTCTAACCTGTTTTGATAACTTGTAGTAGCTTATAGCATGCCCTCGGCTCGCTTTGGTCGAGATATGTGCGGGCGCTTTCACCATCATATATTTTTTCAGCGGGGAGTACTCGTGTCTTGAAACCATTGCAGGTGCTGTGTTGGTGCTATGAATGAAAGTGAAAGCACGTTTATGTTCTCCTTGTCAAGGCGAAGAAGCTTGGTGTATTTATATCCGTACGTGATGCGGCAGGCTCTGCGAATAGTTCATCTGAAAAAATATTTCGAAAAATATTCCGCACTCCAATCACGAGTAGTGCAGACAATATTACAGATACAGTCAGGGCAGTCTCCAACAAGTTGCTCCATCGGTTTTATTTGAAATGGTAGAAGGATGTGTCCATATGATCATATGATTCGTTGCTGCAACTTTCTCGTCAACGTCGGAATAAGGATTTGCTCGATGCTGTTTCTGATCTTACCGCTGCATTTTCTATTATACGAATATAATTCAACATTCCTCGGCTGGGGAACCTAATTTTGGCCGAGGAATCTCACTCGGACGTGACTAATGATTTGGCTCGGAATCAGGAAGAAATGTCCTTGCACCTATTTTGACGTGAGAAAATAAAAACCAACTGCTGTTAGCTTGTCCGGAGAATCTATCATACAAATTCCGCATGAGATTCACCGAGCTGGCTAACAGCAGCTATTCCCAACAACTGTTGTTAGCCAATTTGCATACGGACTGGCTAACAGCAGTTTTTCTAACAACTTTGGTAACGACAGCGCAGTTCTGTTTTTTTTGTACGGAGCGTCGATATTTGCAAAATTCTTTAAGTTAGTTATAGACAGGATGATGATGTCGAGAATTGCACAATCGACATAAACCTCTGTAAAATCGTACAACCCGTAACTATTTTAAACAGGTTGCGGTACCTCAGGATTTACATATTGTGGCTGCGGACATATCGCGGAAAACGTATTTATGGTTTTAACCAATGTTCTCGGACAAGAAAGTATATAAATCAAGTCAATAGGTCGGAGAATATTGTTGGAAATATTAGAATATGATATATCCAACAATATTCTCGGACACTACACCATTTGCCGGTCAATATGTACTTCTTCCAAAACAATGCGCAATATGGGTTCCTCGGCGTTACTCACAGGGGAAATAAAAAGGGCTTTCCCACTTGTGCAAAAATGACCGCTCGCAGTTTTTGATCAAGTTGCTCATCCAATCAAAAGGATCAAATTAAGCGCGAAAACTCGCACCAAAAGAGCTATGCGCGCGCGCCACTGACGTCATTGGTACACAACGATAGCGTCACTATGGCCCCCATGCTATCATGGACTCCTCTGTCCTACTGGCATTTCACTTCACGTTCTCCTGGCCTCATTGTCCATCATTTCCAAATCGACCACGCGCAACACAAGCCCCACGAGTCCATGACCACTCCAGCGCCACAAGCTTCGCAGACTCGCCCATCCAGCCCCACAAACATGCCAACAACACCCAAGCCTTCGAAAGCAGAGCGCCATCACGAGCGCGAAAGCGCTAAGCAGCGCGTGGCGCGTGCGTTCAAGGAAGGTCGCGATTGGCGAGAGGTAGCCAAGAGTGACGACGTGCACTACCACACGATATGACGCGCGATTCTGCGCGCCGACGAGCCTTCCAGACAACACGGAGGAGTACGTCCGTCGCGCGTCAAGATGACGGTTGAGGTCGTGGCCAAGCTGGAGAAGTTGGTGGACGAGGACTGCCGGATGACGCTTGGGGACATGTGCGACCGCCTGCGAAGCGACGTGCAGGTCGACGTGAGCACGTCGTTTATGTACAGAGCTCTCCAGGGCATGCTCTACAGCCTTAAGAAGCTGCGTATCGAGAAGACGATGATGAACAACTCAGCGAACAAGGAGAAGAGAAAGGAGTTCGTGAATAAGCTTAATGTCCACATCGCGCGCGGTAACCTGATCGTCTACCACGACGAAACAAATTTCAATCTCTATCTCTCGCGCACCGAAGGTCGCTCTCGAGTCGGCACGCGAGCCAAAGTTGCGCTTCCGCCACCGCAAGGGAAGAACCTGCACGTCCAAGGCGCCGTGTCACCCAACTCAGGCATCATCCTTCTCAAGACCCACGACGGTCCCATCCAAAAGCCCGAGAACGCGCGCTTCGTGGCCGACCTCTTCGCTGCCGCGCTGATGACCAACGATTATCAAGAGCTAGAGCCAGACAAGAATATTGTGGTTGTGACGGATAATGCTCCCGCACATAGCGACGCAGAGGACCTTACTCGTGAACTCCTCGTCGCCAACGGCATTCTCAACGGCCACAAACTTGTGATATTACGTCTTGCGCCCTACAGCCCCATGCTTAATCCTATTGAGGGATGCTGGAGTGTCCTAAAGGCGAACATGAAACGCTTCATGAGAGAGCAAAAGGACGAGTTCTTGGTGCGTGGCGAGTAAGACATCTTTGTTGCCCACCGCCTTGCGATAATGAAGGAGGCAGTGGCAAGCTGCCAGCATGTCATCACGCCCGGGTTGGTGCGCCGAGAAGAACGTTACTGTCTGCGCGCCTGCTTTGCTGCCGAGCGTGGCGAAGACATGCAGCTTGGTGAATGAGTTTGCATTTTGATTTGAAAAGAAAAGTATCGTAGTTTGCCGTCATAGGAAAGCTCGATAAACCTCATTTTTGAATACTCTAAAAAAAACTCGGGTTTGCATCTTGTTTTGAAGATTTTGTATTTTGACCGGCAAATGGTGTATTGACTTGATTTGTATGCTATGCTGTCCGAGATTTTTGAGGGAACTATAAAAGAGGCGAAAATCGCACCAAACAAACCTAAGCTCAAGCGATTTATGCATATGCGTCACATATATGTGACTCATTCAGGTTCAACTAGGATTGTTCTCATGTTTCATTGTTCTCCCAGCCTTGATTCACGCTCATTTTTGGAACCCAAGTGCGACGACGCATTGCTCTCACTCCATCGAAGCAAGCGAACTGAGAGATGG
>JAASFY010000216.1:0-31275 GCA_023334035.1 Globisporangium okanoganense | reverse complement strand
CATCGGCGCGCTGCTCGTCACCGTCGTCATCGTCACTCTGCTCCTCGTCGTCGTCCTCGTACACGGAGCCCGAGTCATCTCCGCTGTGCTCTCTCTGCTCTTTTCCTTCCATCTTGCTTTTTGCCGTTTTTTGTTGTTTGGTGGAGAGTGAGTGAGATATTTGATTAAAACATTTGACGGATTTGTTTTTCTCGTTTTACTCGAAAGGTCCATTTCAGGTCCAAAACTGCAACTCTCACTTCAAACGCGTTTTTCTCAACAGTCTGTTTTTGCTCTAAGTCCGTTTTTGTTTTGCGTCATCTCATATGTTATATTATAGAACCGTAAAACACAAAATATTCTTTGTTTTATAAAAAGGCAGGTGCTATTGTAACAATCTGGAGTACCACACCACACACAATTTTATACATATATCGCAGGGTAGGGTTGGCGTCATGCGGGCGCAAAGAAAACCAGCGTGTTGCAGCGCGTCGCCTGCGGCTAGCTCGCCAGTGTTGGTCGCTGAGCTTTGCTCATCGAAGGCCAATAGCAGGCATTTCTTGGTGCTTTCATGTAGCTGTCGTGGCTGATGAAGAAATCATCATCAAACGCATTTTTCGTTTTGGTCAAAAAAAGTGGTATCACCATGACTTCAAGGATATTGGTATACAGTAGTACAGCATTGTATAGCGATCGTTTCAATGTACACACTCCATAAAAAATGGTTCAGAAACATATTTTTTGAAAATATGATGGGGAAATGGGGCGTGCCACGTGGATATAAATACACGAGGCGAGCCCCTCGCATCAGTCAATGATGCCAGCTCGTAGATGGAATAGAGAGCTATGTGAACACAAGCACGCAACTTTAAAGGTCAAGCTTGATCTTGGATAACGTACTGAATTTGCTAACGCCCCTCTGACTGCCTTGCAGACATGAAAATTATATTCTAGGAAAGCAGCAGCTGGGTAAAGACTCATATTTTTAGAATATATGCCACTTTTAGCGCTGCTGAATGCATTGACCCTCGTGCAATTTTTATATCAGGCGAGGTGCGCCCTAAATGAGAGGAATGTCAAGGTTCGCAGCGATTAATGAGGACCTGAAGTTCCTCCCGGTACGTTATGCATTGTGTCGCAAGACATGGCTGAGCTGCTCAACGACGCATCACAGGAAGAGAATGAGGGAGACTCCACCTCGCGCTCGCCACCGAGGTCATCGTCCGAGACGTCGCAGTTCCAGAGCTCGACAACCCGGAGTGCAATCATTTCTGCCGCGTCCACATCAGACACGATCAACAGCAACGAAGAAGTACACAACTATGAAGAGTGAGAGCTGAGCTGTGAGACTGAGGATAGCTCCAAAGCGATATCAAATATGGATGATAAGCTGAAGACCTCGGCGGATTACACCTCGCGTCCATCGAGGTGTAGCACGGGATCTGAAGAAGAGCGCGCTAACTCGACCAGCGGCGACGTCGATGACAAGTTCGGAGAGCAAGCAGCAGCAGAACAAATCCAGATCTCATCGAGCCGAAGTACCGACAACCAGAGTTTGCAGGATAATCCAAAAAGCTGTCGAGAACTTGAAGAAAGCAAGAGCGAGATTGGCAGTGCGCAGTCTGGAGGTTCAAACTCGACTTCCTCGAGCTGGGCAGACGAGCCTAAAGCCAGTGAAGATTTGGATACGCAGTGCCATTGCGTGACATCAAGAGGTGAAGATGAATCGCGTGGTGATCTTGCGATGTCTTCGCAGTCAGTTGCCGTTGCAGATCGTCTCACATATGCGGAAGATGAGCTTATTGATCCTCGAACAAGTTCATCTGACAAGCGACCGTGAGAACAAGATGTGAAAAACATCCAGCGGAATATCCAACTGTTTGTGCGCGTTCGTCCAGTTTCAGTTCGACAGCGAACCCCGAGACGAAGCCACACAAGTCGTGAAACTTGGTGATGGCAGCAACAGTATTCGAGTGCAGGTGCCTAGAGTAGCGTCGCTCATAAACATCTTATCGAAGCTGCATTCTGGTCAACTGTGTTGTGACAGAATGCAGCTTCAACAAGATGGTTATGAGCGGCGCTACTCAACAAGTGTTCTGCGCAGTCCAACCGAGCATTCGCGCTTCACTGGATGGATATAACGCAGCCATCTTTGCTTACAGACAAACTGGTACCGAAAAAACACGATTTTTGGTGATGAAGCAAATATCAACTTCCTGGAAGATGGCAAAGAGGAGAGCGAGCGCCAGCCGAGTTTGACAAAGTCCACGTGGGGAATTGTCCCTTGTGCCATGGCGTTGCTGCTGGACCAAGCGGAAATGCTGAGCAGCATGGATGTCTTCGTGGGCTTGCAGTGCAGCTTTATGCAGATCCACAACGACAGACTCTTCGACCTTCTCACCAACCGACGACGCCAGCGACCATTGATCGTTTGTGAGCAGCCGACATTAGAAGGAGGAACCAACGTCGTTCTACAAGGATTGTCAAGCGAGCGAATTGCAACACTGGACGAAGCCAAGGAGGTTTTATGTCGAGGACGAGCCAACCGGTCAGTGCGTGAAACAGAGTTGAGATCCTACAGCAGTCGAAGCCACGCAATCATGCAGATCAACATCACGAGCGAGCGCACGCTGAGGAATGGTGGACCTCGCAGGATCGAATAAGTGGAATACGGACTTGGAGATGGAGGATGCGCACTCACAAGAGCTGAAAAACATCAACACCAGCTTATCGGCACTGGGGAACTGCATCGCAGCGCTGTCGGAAGATGGAAGGAGACACATCCCCTACCAAGATGCCACTCTTACTTGACTGCTGCAGAACTCCATTTGAGGGAACATCCAGGCGTGCTTGATCGCTACGATCAGTCCATCTGTGCGTGCTTGTGAAGAAACGATTCGGACGCTGCAACTTGCAGATCGTTCCCAGGCGGTGATGCAATTGGTTCGCGTGAATGAAGCGCTGAGTGGTGTCTCGGAGTTGCAGATCGAAAAGGCACAGATCTCGAAGCTGAGAGATCGACTGGAGAGCAAGCAGCGACGTCGGCACCAGACGCGTGTGAAAGAGCAAGAAGCCACACAGAAAGAATTTCTCGAGAAGCTGCAGGTGAAAGAGAAAGAAATCCAGAAATTGTCGAGGGACAACGCAGTCTTTTTGCACAGGAGAAAAGAAAACATGAGAAAGATCCGAAAGATTGAAAGCCGTGTGATGGGATTTCGTGGCGCAAGGTGATGTGAATATGGGGACTGGCGGAACCGTTGAGGCTGACAAGCCTGCTTGTTCGGCTTCTCGTACACGACAACTTCAAGTTCCCCTCAGTGACCACGACGAGAAAGAGAATCTGCTGACGTCAATGGCGAAAAACGATGTCGCAGTACCACGACAAGCAATTATTGAGAAGACAAAGTCGAAGAAATACATTTTGACCGGTGACTCGACAATGAGAAAAGATGACATCACCGCCGTCAAGCCGTACAGACAGATCCTAGAGCGATACACTCTCGGCTCGAAGAAATCCAATCGAAGACAACCAGAGCGGCAAACAAGCGAAATGGCGACTCCACCAGCTATATTTGCGAGGCGCACTGCGCAACAAGAAGGAAACCAATCGCACTCGCAAATTGGTGTCGTGGCGAATGACAACGACCAGAGGGGGCGAGAGAGAGATAACCAACACGCGGTACTAGCACCGGACAGGAGAAGAAAGATGGCGAGCATTGTGACGTACCATGAGGCGTCTGATCTACAAGTTGAGAGGAGGAATCAAGATCTGCCTGAAGTTAAGCGCGTGGCGGAAACGAGCTTTGGCTCCCCTCGGCGTTTTGTGAGCAACAACAATGAAGTCAGTTCGGTTGCTGCGACCAGCCCATGGAAGTCGAATGCGGAGACGAGCTTCTCAGCTTCGGTGTCCAAGAAGAGTGAGGACTCCTCCGCTCTAATGTCATTAAACTGGCGCTCCCAGTCGAATCTCTTCGAGCAGACGTATTGGTCGTACCTCCAGCCAGCTTCTTCGCCATTCTCATATCCTGAGCCTGCTGCTGCTGCTGTAAAGAATGACAAGTCTGTCGAGACGAGATATCCGTATCAGCGAAGCAGCGTATCAGTGGTGTTTGGTTGCAGCTGGAAGCTCAGATTCGGGTGAGAAGCACAGTCTGAAAGACTGCCTCTTGTGTGCTGTCCGATACACTCGATAGCAGGCAATTTTGCCAAACAAGCCGTCACTGTCCACAATGGCGAATGCAAGTACCGAGCTTCCACTGAGCATGGTCCGCGCGAAGCCTGTTGCAAAAAACTGCTCCAGGTGGGGCGTGTGACCGTCACCGTCTTGCGAGCTGTTTCATCTGCGGCTCATTGAGAAAATCAACGCAACCCGTTCAAAGCGCTGTCGAAAGCAGATTGTCTTTGATCAGTAACCCATTCCAGCAAGTATCAAGCCACAACGAAGAAGATAAGAGCGATGGCGCTGCAGCAGAGCGGAACCCGCTTCTGATGAACGACTCGAAGTGCGACGCGCACTCGCTGGCGAACTGTGTGTTGTGCGCGGGTGTCAAGGCTAGGAGCAGAAAGATTCAGCAGGGCTCGCCTGCAAAGAGAGCTTTCCAGGCCGACTCACCATCCGCATCATCGATATCAGCAGGTGCGTGGACGTCGAACCGGAGTTTGCTGATTTTCGACCCCACTTCACGAGGAGATGGCTCGGTAACGTCCAGCTATCTGCGACCGGAGGAGCAGCTTTCCTCGCCGTCATTTGGCTCCAAGATGCAACCGCATCCGCTGTTCAGGAGGCATTCCGTCAAGTACGGATCAACTTGTGGATCCAAAGGCTCGACCTCGCCAGTAAAGCTCCTGGCAAATCTTCGTCCTCAGCAATATGCTGCTAATCTGCAGACCACCACCGACAACAACCTCACGAGCAGCTTCCTCGCGTCGTGCTGCTGAACCAGCCTCGAATTCCTGGTGGTGCACTCGAGGCAACTTCAGTTTTCTCAGGCCTGTTGCCGTATTTGAGCACTGGTACTGGTGGCGGCGACACTCCGATCCTGGCCACGAGTCCACTGAAATCGAGCTGGCAGCCAGCGACTGCGCGTTCAAGCATCAAGGGGTTCGCGGTCGAGAGCAATCGGAAAAGCTACCAGGCTCTGATTCGAGAAGCTTCGGACGCCGCGGCGTTCGTCCTGCGGCGGAAATGAGTTCAGGGTTCCAGGCGTGAACGTGTTTGTGTATCTGTCTGTCCACGTGCGTTGAAAAAAAAGAACAAGCTACGAGTAGCAATGGACTAACGGACCCTGCTCTCGGGTGGCAGGACAAAGAATCATCGAGCTACGTGAAGAAGCAACAAAAGCGCTCAATGTGTTCATGATAGCGTGTGGTGTATTTTTGACCACAAAAATCGCTCAAAACTGTCGCAAATTATGACACGCAAATTCATCAGAAGCACACTGCAAATATGCTGCTCAGCTCGCTCCAGCGCCAAGTCGCACGCGCTCCGTCGCTGCTGCGCGCGAGTCGTCTGCTCTTCAGCTCAAATGACGGTGCCCCAGAGAACATCTCGTCTGTGGTATCACCATCGACTGACGACGCTGCAACCACAGACAAGCCCAAGAAGAAGAAGCCCGTGCAACCGCCACCAGCGCCGCCTGCCACGACGTGGAACACGCTCGTGGTCGGCGAGATCGTGTCTTTCCACACGCACCCAACAGCAGACCGCCTCAACGTCTGCCAGGTGGACGTCGGCGACAAGGACAACCTGCTGCAGATCGTCTGCGGCGCGCCCAACGTGCGCCAGGGCGCCCGCGTGCCCGTGGCCACCGTGGGCTCCAAGCTCGCGCTCAAAGACGCCGAGAGCGGCGACATGTACGTGCCTACATCATGTCGCTATTGCTGTGTACACCGCGGTGTATCTGCGTATGTGTGTGTGCGGTGTCAAACTCGTTATTAACCCCAAGTCTTCTGTCTTTTTTGTGTGGACCAAAACGTGTGGCGATGATATACAGCAAGCTCGTGAAGATCAAAAAGTCCAAGCTGCGCGGCGAGGTGTCGCAGGGCATGATCTGCTCCGAGGCGGAGCTCGGACTCGCGGACGCGAGCGACGGCATCCTCATCCTCGAGGCCGACGCGCCCGTGGGCAGCCTCGTGCAGGACTGGCGCTCCGTCGCGAGCCGCCTCGTCAAGCTGTCTGTCAGCAAAGGAGAACAGGAAGAGCAGTCGTGATAGAGAACTCGACATGCTCATTGGAATGAAGGCATATAAAATGTATATATACTGTCCAATTTACACATGCAAGAAAGAGAAAAACTGGTACAAAGCCAAAAAAATATCTGAAGAAAGCACGAGGATGATGAAGAGAGCGCGAAGAAAGAAGAAAAAAATCCACACGACCACGGGCGGAGCGTCGGTAGCAGCAATTTCTAATACACAGAGGGCAATCCGCAGGGGGTGGAGGTGGTGGCGGCACGGACGGACGGACGACGAACGCACTCGGACGGGAAGACGGCGACGCGGAGAGAGGCGACAAAATTTCTTGATCGACGCGACGATCGGGGATCGGCCAGCACGGCAGGAGGCTCTTTAAAAATACAGGACGCCGCTCGCAGCAGACTTGGGGACGCACGCACGGGAAGCTTGAGGGTCGCACTCACTCTCGAAATCATTGCTCTCTATCAGGTGGCAGGCGTTGTTACCGCTTGCGCGGCATGTTGGCGACGCCGTCCAGGAACTCGACAGTCTGGTTCCCGACGGTCACGTGCAAAAATCCCGTGGGCTGCTTGACCTCGTAGATCGACAGCTCGAGCGGCGTGGGCATGCCCGGTGACACGAGCAGCAGCGGCTCGGACGAGTGCATCATGCTCATCTGGCGCTCCATGTGCTGCTGGTAGCTCTTCGCGAGCATCGGGTTAATGAACAGCGGCGACGGCGCGGACGAGTAGATCGGCGACGAGTGACGCTGCTGCGGGGTCGGTGCGCCGCTGCTCATGTGCTGCTGCTGGTACTGCTGTTGCTGCTGGTGCATGTACAGTGACTTGCTCAAGCCCGCGTTGTTGCTGTTGTTGTTGCTGAGGAGTCCGAGCGTCGCGCCTGGGGGTGGCATCGAGAGGCTCATGCTGTTGCTGTTGTTATTGTTAACGCTGGAAGGGGATGGCCCCATGAGGCTGCCGCCGAGGCCTCTCGTCGTCGGCGGCGTGGACGGCAACGGCACCTGGTGGCCGTCGATCGCGAACGAGTTGTAGCGCAGGTGGTGCATCGAGTCGACGCTCGTCGTGTAGTGGGTCGGGCCAGCCGCGAACTGCTGGAAGCGCGTGGGCGAGCTGCCCGAGCGGTAGATCGACGCCGCCATCCTAAAGTGTCTGTGTAGCTGCTCGTGTCGTCGCTATGACGCAATCCTTTCTTCTTCTGATCGTTCCTTTCCTTTTGGATGAGATGCGAAAATGAGAGAAGCGATCGATTTCGAGCCGTACGATTTCGGGCTCGGATTGGCTCGGGCTGTTCGATCGCAGTCGGCTCAACCGGCGCAATCACGGTTTTTCGTACTGGGTGACGAAAAAGAACCCAAAAGAAGCGAAGAAGAAACGCAATAGGCGTCCCGAAAAATCGATACGATGTGTCCCGTGTCGTACTTTGTTGAGTAATCTTATTAGATACTCTTAATATTGTCATAATAAAAATTATTATCGACACGATTCTGTGTCGATCAGTTGTGACCAATTTCCGAGCGGAGGCACAGTAGCGAGGGTCCCGAGTGAAGATAGGCTGCATGCCTGTGTGTGTCTGGATACAATTGTTGCTCTCTCCGAGAGAATCGCTTTCAGTTCGTACGCTAATATATTAAAACACGAGTCCGCTAACAGCAAGGACGCCACGTCTGTCTATTCGTCCGTGACGCAACCTTCCGAGGCCGACTTGACGTTCTTGATATACTTGTAGAGCGTGCCGCGCGTGGCCTTGAGCGGCGGCGCCTGCCACTTCTGTCTGCGCGCCGCGAGCTCGGTCGCCGACACGTCCAGCAGGTCGATGCGGTTCTTCTCGGCGTCCACGACGATCTTGTCGCCGTCCTCCACGAGCGCGATCGGGCCGCCCACCTGCGCCTCGGGTGTGATGTGGCCGATGATGAAGCCGTGTGAGCCGCCGGAGAAGCGACCGTCCGTGAGCATGGCCACGTCCTTGCCGAGGCCCGCGCCCATGATCGCGGACGTGGGCGTGAGCATCTCTGGCATGCCCGGGCCGCCCTTGGGGCCCTCGTAGCGGATGATCACGACAGCGCCCTTGGTGATTTCGCCGCGCTCGAGCGACTTGAGCATGTCCTCCTCGCAGTCGTACACCTTGGCGTGGCCCGTGAACACGAGGCCCTCCTTGCCCGTGATCTTGGCGACCGAGCCTTCCGGCGCGAGGTCGCCCTTGAGGATGCGGATGTGGCCGCTCTCCTTCAGCGGGCTCTCCACCGGGTAGATAATCTTGTGGCCGTCCGTGAGGTCCGGCACGTCGCGGATGTTCTCGCCGAGCGTCTTGCCCGTGACCGTGAGGCAGTCGCCCTCGATCAGCCCCTTGCGCATGAGGTACTTGAGCACCGCCGGCGTGCCGCCGACGCGGTGGATGTCTTCCATCACGTACGAGCCGCTGGGCTTGAGGTTCGCGATGAACGGCACCTTCTCGCTGATCACTTCAAAGTCGTCGATCGTCAGTGGAACGCCGGCCGAGCGCGCGATGGCGATCAGGTGCAGCACCGCGTTCGTCGACCCGCCGAGCGCCATCGTGACCGCGATCGCGTTGTTAAACGCCTCGCGAGTCAAGATGTCGCGCGGCTTGATATCTTTTTCCAGCAACAGCTTGATGGCCTCGCCGGCGCTCAGGCACTCGGTAATCTTCTCGCTCGAGTTCGCGGGAAAGCTGGACGAGAACGGCAGACTGAGACCGAGCGTCTCAATGGCCGTCGCCATCGTGTTGGCCGTGTACATGCCACCGCAGGCGCCGGCCCCGGGGCACGCGTTGCGGATGATGTCCTGGCGCTCGTCCTCGGTGATGCGCTTGGCGATGTACTCGCCGTAGGCCTGGAAGGCCGAGACGATGTCCAGCTGCTGGCCGCTCTTGGAGCAACCGGCGCGGATCGTGCCACCGTACACCATGAGCGACGGGCGATTCACGCGCGCCATGGCCATGACGCAGCCGGGCATGTTCTTGTCGCAGCCGGGGATGCAGATGTTGGCGTCGTACCACTGGCCGCCCATGACGGTCTCGATCGAGTCGGCGATGAGGTCGCGCGACTGTAGACTGAAGCTCATGCCGTCCGTGCCCATGCTGATGCCGTCGCTCACGCCGATCGTGTTGAAGCGCATGCCGACGAGCCCGGCGTCCTCGACGCCCTTCTTGACCTCCTGGGCGAGGTCCAGCAGGTGCATGTTGCACGGGTTGCCCTCCCACCACATGCTGGCGATGCCCACCTGTGCCTTGTTCATGTCGGCCTCAGTCATGCCCGTGGCGTAGAGCATCGCCTGCGACGCGCCCTGCGCCTTTGGTTGCGTGATGCGCGCGCTCGTGCGGTTGAGCTGCGGCGCGTCGTCGCCGCCGGAGCTAAAGCAGCGAGTGTTGTTGCGGCGGATGGCGGCGGCCACAGCGCGGCGGGACGCAGAGGAGCGCAGCGTGGAGCTCAGCATCGTCGTCTCTCGTGTGGCTGGTGAGCTGGTGCGTGAGGCCGGGGGCGAGTTGCGGAATGAAGAGCTCCTCAAAAGATCCGCTTGGAGAGCTGCTCGTCGGGATTCTTCTGGTGGTGTCCTGGGACGGGCGAGGAGGCTGTTTGGGCAAACAGTTTCAGATTGTGTCCTCTCGGAAAAGATGCTGAATAGTGTACACAATGGCTATAGTGTACACAATGTGGCTGAATAGTGTACACGATGTGGCAGAAGAGAACGCTAGCGCAACTCTTTATATGTCCCTACGATTCACTCGGCCTCAGTATGTCCTTCACAACTGTCTATGGCAACAATAATCTACAATTTACTTGGCCTCGAGACTGAAAATATGCGAATCGATAGTGAGGCCGAGTAACTCGTAGATTAGCGAAGATAAGTCGCGGGAATTTAAAATGAGATTTAATCGGCTCGAGGCTCTACTGGCGAAGGACTTTCCGTTCTTGAACACCGACGAACGCGCGTCTCTGGTATCTCGTAAGCTCCAGTCGGCGACCGCCGCAGCTACTGACCCCGACACGATGAGAGCTTCTTCGCCTGCTTTAAACACACATCACTGTAACGCCTTGCCTCCGTCGGAGGCATATGATGAGCCTTTCTCACCTCCGACTAAACAAGCGTCTACATCCGCCGAGCTCCAGAAACAATCTCCGGGGTTGAACGAGCAGAAGGCGACGAAACAAGATCCGTTGAGCATGCTTTGTCCATACCTCTGCCATACCGCATTCCCATGCGGTCCAGCTGCCCTTTGTGCTATTCTTGCATGTGTGTATCCATTTCCTGCGCATGCGCCTGATCTAAAAAAAGCGCACGTCATGAGAGCTCATTTCATCACTTCCGGTTCCCATTGCTGTCACGAGAGCTACTGTATTGTATTGTACCCATCTAGATTAAAAAAAACTCCGATCCGATGGCTGAGGACGAAGACGAGTACGACCTGGTGGCCGTGGAGGCGCAGCTCGCGCGCATGCAGCTGCAGCGCCAGCAGCGCAGTCGGTCCCAGCCACTGAAGCCCAGTGTCGAACCGGAACTCACTGCAACCTGCGGGTTTGCACTGGACCAAGCTGATCTGTCGTCTGAGAGTGAAGACAGCGACTGCGAGTCGATGAGCACCAACTCGGTCTCCAGTGACGACGACGGCGCCAGCGGATTGAGACGACATACGAAGCCCAAGACGCGGCTGCGAGACAGCCTGGACCTCTCCATGTCGATCGCTGAGCTGCCCAAGCCGCGCAAGCTCATTGTGAACAGCCTTCGGTCCAAGCAACCAGCTAACCCTGCACTACTGAAGCCTGAACCAGTCCAAGACCCGCAACAGCACGATGCCAGAATCTCAGGTGGCTCGCCGGACCTCAAGGCTCGCAGTGGCGATCGCGAGCCTGCAGTTAAAGACCATGAAGACGACACGTGGATGAGCAACTTGGTTCGGCGCCGACGACAGCTGGAGAAAGACGCAGCACTCACAAAGGACCAGCAGTTTGTCCACACCACCGTCCCTGCCGCCATTCCATCGCGACTCGTTCAACCAAATGCCCGAGCTTCTCGCCCCACTGCTCCTGCTGCTGTTGTGATTGAGACTGAAGCAAACGCGAAAGACTCAAGGCCGGTACCAGCTCGGGCGCCGGAGATGCCAGTGAAAACCAATGTTGGCATTCTCAGCAAGTGTTCTTCAAAATCCCAAATCAACACTGCCCACCACGTCCACTTTGCCCCCGAAGACCAAGACGATGATGATGACGATATCCTCGTATCTGTGGAGGAAGAGAAGCTGCGCCAGTCACTCGAGAAACTCGACAGCCGCCTCACGAAGCTCAGCAGCAGCGACACGAGGCAGCGCAAGAGCAGCAAGCTGTCCTCACAGCCGGGCAATCGAGCTGCACCAGCAAAAGCCTCGGGACGCCCTCTGCCAACCACTGGGCCTCGCCACGAACGCGACGATGAGGGAACTGTTCAAGTCGCAGACTTGGCTGACGACGACGTCGTGGCGGCGGGCGCGTACGGCGGTGGGGCTCATTGCAAGAGCGGACAGGTGACCTCGGTGCTTGAGCGCTCCTGTTACACGCGACGGGCTGAGATGTCCAGTGGTCTGCACAAGCTCCGGGTTCGTACGGGTGGCGCCATGGCCCAGGAGAACAGCAACAGTAGCCTGGACAAGGATGGGAAACACAAGGTCGTGGTGAAGAAGGACCTCGCCCACTTGCTCTTTTAGCTCAGCCTCACCTTCTTTCTGCGCCGTAGTAGATCTCAATCTGGTCAGATAAGAGTAGCCGCCGACGAGAGTCATCGACTCGACGATCTGCTTCGCCATGCTCGTTGTCATGATGCCCTTCACGACAGGAATCAAGCTATGCCTGTTTAACCGTGCCGACGCCAGCGTGGACCCAGAGGACTGCGACCTGCCAGAGATCGAGCTCATCCTGGAGACTTCGCTGGCCTGAGCCGAGTGAGATTAACCCGTAAAGAAACTCTTCTTTTCTGCGCTTGAGTATCTTGATCTTTTGACCTAAAAATGCACGCCTCCCTTCTTCTTCTCAGTTTGTCAATTGGCCACAGTCCACGATCACCACCTCGTTGTGCGGCAGTGGCTTGTTGTTCTCCACCTTGCTCACCTCGACATTCTGCATCAGGTCGACAATATCCAGTCCTTCGACGACTTCGCCAAACACCACGTGTTTGTCGTTCAGGTTCGTCAGATTCGCCTTGGTTGTGATGAAGAACTGCATAAACAACACAACCACAAATATATAATTGAGTACCGAGATTTTGTTCAACACAGTAATTTCACACATAGCCAGCCGCCAACGCACCTGCGAGCCATTCCTGTTCTTGCCATTGTTCGCCATGGAGAGCAGCCCAATGTCGTCGTGCGGCAGGAATTTCTCGTCCTTGAACTTGCCCCAGAGGTCTCCGTGCGGCGTTTTGCCGTATATGCTGAGTCCGCCGGTGCCGTCGCCAGCAGTAAAGTCTACAGCACAACACGGCAACCATCAGCCAATCTCGTAAGCAAGCCTCACCAACAGCAATCCATAGTTACAACACCCTTACTCACCTCCTCCTTGAACCACAAAGTCCTTAATGACGCGATGGAATTTCGAGCCTTTGAAGTGCAGTGGCGTTGTCGTTAGTGGCCCAACGCCCTAGTTGGAGACAAAACAATAGCAGTCACAACAATGTTGTTGTCAGTCGCGAAATAATTCCAGCAAAAAGCCCCTCAGTCACAATAAACGAACCTTCTCGCCGGTGCACAGGCAGCGAAAGTTCTCGGCGGCGAGCGGCACTTGGTCGTCCAGCAGCCTCATCACGATCCTGCCAACGGCCTTGTCGCCGATCGCAATGTCCATGAACACTGTTGGATGATCGGCGCACGTGAGCAATTTCTGCTTGCGCGACGCGAACGGCGTGTCCACATGCGTCTCGTATTTCTCCTGCAGCCTGACGAAAAGCTCCTCTTCGCGGCCTTTGAACGTCTCGAGCGTGCGCTCCACGTCGCCCAATTTGTCTGGATTGTGCTTTGCGTAAAAGGCCACAAGCCGCTGCTTGAACGCGAGCTGCTTCTCATGAATCTCTACAATCCACACACATAAATCACGGGTTCTGGTCAGTAAACAACGGGCTAGGCTCACAAGAGCAAGGCAATGTGGTGAAGTTCGACGTACCTGTGCCAGCAAAGACGTCGCTGGGCAACTCCGAGCGCAGCGCCTTCGTGGCCTGCCACGCATCGCGCGAGGCGTCACGGAACGCATTGGACGGTGCAATCGTAGAAGAATTTTCCACGCTGCCTTGCACCGCCTTCGCCCCGGTCTTTTGTGACGACGTGCTGCTGCTGAGTCCGTAGCCGCGGCGATGCAACTGAACCGCGAGACTCTCTCTCGAGCGCAAGGATGATGACGACGATGACGCGTCGTCGCTGTCTTTGTCAGCAGTGCTGCTTTGTCTGTCGCTCGTTGCAGTCTCGAATCCGATCTCCGCGGCCTCGGAGCGCAGCTCTTCGCTCTGCTTCAGCCACGACTGCTTGGAGCGCCGGCGAAAGCCATCGACGGTTGCCGCATCTGCACTCACGCCAGTACTTCCACCACTGCCAGCAAATGACGTAAACGCTGCCGCCGCCATGGCGCTGCTGTCGTTTGTCTGCTTTTGCTGTGCGCTCTCGAGTGCCAGGCGCTCAAACTCGGGTAAGATCGGGTCCGAGCGCAGCTTCTTGGCCGCTTCCCAGCGCTCCAGAGAGCGTTTCTTAAATGCGGACGCGAGCGCCACGCTCTGTGGACAGGTCGCTCGTTCATTACCACCAGCACCACTGCTGCTGTCGTGGTCGTAGGCGCGGTAGTTGTAGCTCTTGGTGGCGCTGCTGCTCGTGTTCGTGTTCGTGTTCGCTCGAGCTTCGTTCTCGTAGAGCGCTGCGGAAGACGAGCCCACGTCCCACTTGATAGAGAGAGATGCAATAGCACGGGTGGCATCAGCATTATGAGTATAGCGGTGAGTATATGTACACATACAGTAGCAGCAAACGGCACCTCAAAGATCTGGATGGGCTTGGCGGGCGCCTTCGAGTTCGCATGCATGAGCGTCATGGTTTCCATTTTCATTTCCGATGCGCGGAATTGCCGCCAAAAGACCTCTCAAACTTAAAATTACATGTTGGGAGAAAATATATATTCATCAGCTTCATCTATTATTTTGTGCATTCACAAGAGATTATTTATTTGCTAGATGTACCAGCATATTGACGAAAATTGTAGTGTATTATGTATGAAAGGCACCACATTTGACAGACTACCATAACCCTAACCGGTCCGAACCGGTCCCCAAAACAGTCCCATCTGCTTTTCTCATTGGTTAAAAATACGCAAAGCGCTGGACCGCGACGGGTGGCCCCCGCGGCTTGGAGCTGCTGATGGCGCTGGTGTCGCGACCGATTGCACGATGGTTCGCCATTTCCTCATTTCCTCGAGCTAAAATGGTGTTTGAGAAGCCTGTCGTTGTTGATTGCCGCGGCCACCTGCTTGGTCGTCTGGCCTCGCTCGTCGCCAAGGAGCTGCTCCAGGGCCAGCACGTCGTCGCTGTCCGTTGCGAACAGCTCGAAATCTCCGGATCGCGTACGTGAACCAACCCCATGCATCAAGTAGAACCAACCAGTGAGCAAGCAGTGCCCAAGTCCAGTCCAGCGCATCCAGAACAAACGCACAGCGCAGGATGAACCAAGCGCGTCGTCCCCGATCGCCGTCCCGATAGCAGCAAGTGGAGTAGCAGCAGCAGCGATGTGACGCGTTGAACGGCAACACCAGCTCTCTTCTGAGGAGAGAGCGACGCACAGCGGTCGGTGGCTTGTCACCCAGACTGCCATCAAAAACACGCTCTGTGCAGTCCCAGTCCGTCAATCGCCCGCTCACTGTCTCCAGCTCGTGTCGTCGGTAGTGGACCCCGTGGCGCTTTGGTCGTCCCGTGTCGTGTGTTTTTCTGAGTGTGTGCTGGAATGGGATTGTGTGTCTGCTCTATGTGTGTATTTAAGTGTACTTGTATGGGATGAGAAGCGGGCGTGTCTGTCGCAGCTGCTACCTTTTGTACGTGGATTGGATGATGCGTGTCGAGTGGATCTGCATGTGAGTTTTCTTTTCATTTTGAACGTGTGAGTGGCGTCTTTTTGAAAAGGTTTCGTCTCCTCGTTTCAATGGACCGGCATGAGCTCTATCATCTCGTGTCGGCGCCTGCGAAATGCTGAATAAAAGACGCCAAGTAGACGACGAAATGGAGAGAGAGACCGCGATTCGCTCTCGTCATCCAAAACATGCAAAAGCCGCTGTGTGCAGTCACCCTGTGGACCATCTCATGGCGCTTTTCTCTTGAGAGAAGCGTCCTCTGACTTGTGAAATAGCTGTGTGTCATGCCGTCTCGAGAGAGAGAGAATCTTGAAGTCACTAAGCTGTGATCTTTCAATTCTTCTTCTCGCAACAGACGTGCGCAACAAAGTCAAGTTCCTCCAGTTCTTGAACAAGCGTACCGCCACCAACCCAAAGAAGGGCCCAGTGCACTACCGCGCTCCTTCCCGCATGTTGTGGCGCACCATCCGTGGCATGCTTCCGCACAAGACCGCCCGTGGCGCCGCCGCGCTCCAGCGCTTGAAGGTATGTTCTCCAGTCTACCTCCCCCCCCCCTGCTCCTCATTGCCTCTCAGCATGCCTCTAACGGTATATTGCCTTTGTCTGATCTACCAGGTGTTCGACGGCATCCCGTCGCCGTACGACAAGCAGAAGCGTATGGTTATCCCGGACGCTCTCCGTGCGCTCCGCCTGAAGGCCTCGCGCCGCTTCACCGTTGTGGGCAAGCTCGCGTCGGAGGTCGGCTGGAAGAACCGTGACCTCGTCGCCCGCCTCGAGGCCAAGCGTGTGCTCAAGTCCGACGCCTACTACAAGCGCAAGCTCGCGCAGACCAAGCGTCACGCCGAGGCCGAGGCCAAGGTCTTCGCCGAGCACACCGAGCTCAAGCCGACGCTTGCCAAGTTCGGCCACGCGCTCTAAGTCGCTCATTATGAGTAGCTTGCTGGCTTTACTGATGCAGTTCTAACATGAATAACAACATGAGGAAGAAACAATCCACCACAACGATCTTCTCCTGTTCATTCTATCTTGATCTATGGCTTGTTCTTCATGGCGTGTCTAATATAAATCCTGATACAAAAACCAATTTCCTAAACCAATTTCAAGAGTTTTGCACCCAACCATTTTCAAATATCTAAAGAAAATGAACTTTTGACAACCTAACACCAAAAGCAGCAAAGAAACTCTGTCTACAGGCCGTCAAAGGCGCTCCACGGATCACCCGAAGAGTGCTGCTGCTGTTGTTGCGGTGGATAGCCTGGCGCCGCCTGGATCTGCAGCATCTGGCCTGGCCCTGCGAGGCTGTTGTTGTTGTTGTTGTTGCCCATCACCATCATGCCGTTGCCGTTGTTCATTTGTTGGCCACCGTAGCCGCCGCCGCTCATATAACCCTGCTGCTGTTGTTGCGAAGGTGGCTGCTGCTGTCCCAGTCCGTACGGCGTCATCTGCATCATGCTGGGATTGTACTGACCGGCTACTGGCTGGTTGCCGTAGCTCATCATCGGCGCCTGTTGCTGTTGCTGCATACCGCCTGGGTTTCCCTGGAACGACATGCTATTGCTTTGGCTCGGGTACGCTGGCGCTGCAATCGACGAGCCGCCGACGTTCATGCCCGTGAAGAGGTCGTTCGAGCCACCGCCAGTAGCTGCTGGCAAACTCGACTGCATGCCGCCGAGGTCCAGCAGTCCACTCGAGCCACCACTACCACCGGATGACGACGAGATGTTGAGCAGGTCAGCATTTCCGTCGTCCTTCTCGCGGCGACTCGAGCGCGTCGTGCTCTTCTTTGCGGCTCGTCGGCGCGACGAGAAGGTATCGGAGCGGTCGCCCGAGCTTTCGCGCGTCAGCGTCGTCGGCTCGTTGCTGCGCTTGGTCTCGTAGCCCGAGCCGCTCTGCGTGCGGCGCGAGCCCAGGTAGAACGGGTCGTCCGCGTATGGCTCGGGCTTTTTCGCATCCGACTTGCGCGCGTCGGGCTTCTGCTCTGGGATGTACTCCTCCGAGAGCATCTTGTTGGCCGCTGACACTCCGGTTGCGCGCTCCTTGGACGCCTCGGCGGCCTTGATGACCTCCGAGAAGCCCGAGGCAGCAGTGACGCCGGTCGAGACGCTCCTAACTGAGCTCTCGGCCGAGAACACCTTGTCACGCTCCTGAATCACGGCCTTGAGCATGTCCTGGATCTTCTCGCAGACAAGGTCGAACTGCGAGTTGTTGAGCGTCGACTCCCACAGCAGCGGCGCGACCGCAGGGATGATGAGCTTCGCAAGGAACTCGGGACCGAGATGCTTGCCTAGGTTGTCGTAGCAGCCTAGGATGCACATGCACACGGCGGGGGACTTGTCGGTCTGCAGCGTCTGCTGCAGCGTTGGCAGCACGCTCTCGATGAGCAGGTCCTTGTCGAACACGTGGAACGACTTTGCCATCCACAGCAACGCGTTCACGCGCACCGACATCTGCGGCGGCGTCAGGATAAGCTTGTTCACGCGCGGCAGGATCACCTGTTTCAGAATGCGGTACTCGAACAAACTCGCCTGGTCCACGATCTTGTTGAGCACCGTGTCGAGGATCTCGGGCACCGTGCTGTCGAGCGCGCGGCAGAGCATGGGCACGATGTGGTCGCGGATGTAGCCGTCCTCGGCCTTGGGGATGATCACCTCGAGCTCCGAGACGAACATGAGCATGCACTGCACGGGCTCGGTCATCGCGAGCAGCGGGATGAGCATGGGCGCGATCGAGTGGCCGAAGATGTGCTTGTCGACCTTGGCGACGATCTTGAGCAGCGGCGTGATCACAAAGGGCGCCACGGCCTTGTTGATGACCACGGACTGGAGGCCCGGGATGACCATGTCGCGCAGCACGCGCGGCGAGAAGCCGTCGATGGCCTCAGGTAGTGTCGTGAGGAACTTGGCCTGCGACGCCGGGTCCTGCTCTACCAGGCCCTGCAGCGTGCGCAGCGTCTTGATCGGGCCCGAATCGAAGAATGGCGACGCCAGGAACATGCGCGCCTCGGGCCGCTGCGTCGGCTGCAGTGACAGCAGCGAGCGGATCGTGTTGTGCAGCGACACGGGAATCGACGGCGGGAACGTGATCGGGTGCATCGACTGCACCTTGTAGCCGTGGGTCATCGGGTTCCCATCGCGCACGTCGATCACAGGGTTGCGTCCGCCGTCGGCACGAGGCGGTACAAAGAGCTCGTAGACCAGCAGTCCAAGCGAAAACATGTCGGCGCTGCTGCTAAACAGCCGCGGTTCCGTCACGAGCTCTGGCGCACAGTACTCGAGCGGCGGCTCCCAGCTGCCTTCAATTGCGCCGGTCGTCGGGTTCTTCAAGCCCGTCGAGGACTCGGCCGAGTAGTACTCGCTGCGGGACGTCTGGCCTGGCTCGACGACGCGGCAGAAGCCCATGCCGCCGAGCTTCCACTCGCCCTTGGGGGTAATAAATATGCTGTGCGGACCGAGACTCAGGTGCACACGACGGCCCTCACGGTGTAAGAAGCTCAGCGCCTCGCCGATGTGCATGAAGCCGCACGCGACCTCGAACTCTGTGAGCCCGATCTCGAGCACCTCGGGCGTGACGTTCGCGACGTTCGTGAAGTTCTTGCAGGCGTTTGCGAGCGAGCAGGTCACGCGCTCCGTGACGAAGGCAAGCGTGCGGCGGCTCTCCTCGAAGATCTCCTCGACCTTGAGCACGTGCGGGTGGCGCAGCAGGCGCAGCGTCTTCATCTCCTGGCGGAGCACCTCGAGGATGCGCTCCTGGTGCTCCTTCTTCTTGATTTTCTTGAGATCGTCCTTGTCGAATACGAAGATGCTCACCTCCTGGCCACTCTTGCGCGAGATCGCGGGGAAAATCTTCCAGCTCAGCTCGTGGCCGCCCGACGCCGTGCAGTCCTTGGGCGTCTCATAGTGCTTATTGAACTCCTCGCCCAGCACGCCCTGCACGGCGCCCGACACCGCCGTCTGCACGACGCTCGAGAACTTGTTGAACATCGCGGACTTGGATCCGAGCATCGTGACTGCACACGCGCCTAGCAGTGACAGCGGGACGCGCACGCGGGTTCACTCGTGCGCCTTTGCGTAGCTTCTCGGCGTGGGGAAAACAATGTACCGCAGACAAACAACAACAAAAGGGAGGCCTTCTCGACATCCATTAACACCCGTTAACATTCGCTTCAGCGGCCCCCCGACACCCGTTAACATTCGTTTTCAACGCTGGTTACGATGTAACGACATGTGTAACCCATGGACGAGGGCACACTGTTGAAGGGAAACACTATACTACCATTGCTCAAAACTGCCACTTGTTCAAAACTACTAAAAGCGAGAATGGCGACGTTGATGAAGGTGCGGACGGCGCTGCTGGGCAGCAGAGCTGCGCGAGCCATGAATGTGATCGTAAGAACTCAATCACTGGCATATAATGATCCAGTCACCCCTGACGCGAGGCTCTTCAGCAGCAGCCAGGAGGCGCCTCGTGCGCCGCTGCCGCCGTTCACTCGCGAGTCAGCGGCTCTGAAAGTGCGCGCCGCGGAGGACGCGTGGAACTCGCGTGACCCAGCGCGAGTCGCGCAGGCGTACACCATCGACAGCGCGTGGCGCAACCGCTCTGAGTTTGTGAACGGCCGCAAGGAGATCGAAGCGTTTCTGACGCGCAAGTGGGCGCGCGAGCGCGAGTACCGACTGATCAAGGAGCTCTTCGCGTTCGACGGCAACCGCATCGCAGTGCGCTTCGCCTACGAGTGGCTCGATGGCAGCAATAACCAGTGGTTTCGCGCCTATGGCAACGAGAACTGGGAGTTTGACACCCACGGATATATGGCCAAGCGCTTCGCGTCGATCAATGATGTCCCAATTGCTGAGCACGAGCGCAAGTTCCACTGGCAGCAGGGACGCCGTCCCGACGGCCATCCGACTCTGAGTGATTATGGTTTGTGAGAAGGCGGTTGTTGAGTGGAGATATCAACAATGCGATAACGAGTGGTCAATAACGAGCCTTAGTGGCGCTTTGTAGTTTGCACGCCTCATCGTCTTGATTTGGGCATTTCCAGACAGCGAAAGGTGGGCGATAGCAAATTTATAGAGGGAGAAGAAGGAATGTATTGAGGGACATTAAACTGGACTGGTGAGGGACAAAAGGGGGAGTGTGTCCACCTTTGCGCGACGCAAACAAAGGTGGCTGTGAGGAGATACACGCCAGCAGCTACTTACTATACCTGCTGATCTGTCTGGGGCTAATATTGATTCATTGTCGGCGCCTGCGGCATGTTGTGCGTCGTGGGTGAGCCGCCGGACGCGAGCTGCTGCTGCGTGTGGTACGACTTGAGCAGCAACTTGCGCATGCGCTCCTGCGCCTCGTAGTACCCGGCCGAGTAGTCGCCGTATCGCGGCCCGTTGCCGCTGCCATTGCCACCACCGTTCATCGGAGCTGTTGGTGCCGAAGTTGAGCCTGAGCTCGCTGCTGAAGGCAATGACGCCACGGTTGGGTACATGGGCGCGGGCGGTGTCTCGTCAAATACTTCGTAGACTCTGCCCACGAGTGCGGCGTTGCCGGCCTCGCCTCGCGAGTTGGTCGTGCCGCTCCCCTGTCGATCAAAGAGCGCCGCCGGGTGGCCCGACTGCTGCTGCTGTTGTTGTTGCTTGAGCTGCTGGGCGAACTCGCGCTCCTGCTGCTGCTGCTTGGCGTTGATGTTGCGCTCCATGGTCGTGACCGCGAGCGTCGCAAGGCGCTCCATCGTGAACGCGCAGCTGGCACCGATCGTGTCGCGCTTGGTCATGTCGGCCACACAGACGTAGCCGAGCTTCTTGCCCGTGCGTGAGTAGATCGGACACCCGGCGAAGAACCGGAGCTCGGGCGGCGCGGCGCCACGCTTGGCGAACACCTGCTGCACTTGCTTGTCCACGTTTGCGTCGAGCACGATCGCAGGTGTCGAGCCCATGACCTTGTCGATGAACAGCGCGAGCTCGTCGTCGAGCGACGCGTTGCCCTCGAGGCCCGCGGCCGAGCGCACGAACGTGCCCTCGCCATCGACGATGCACACCGAGGCGATTGGGCAGTTGAGCGTCTGGCACGCGAGCTCGCAGAGCAAATCAAACATGTTGCTGTTGCTGGCACCACCGTTGACCTTAGTCTGCTCCAGCGCAGTGAGCTGGGTTTTGAGGCAACGGCCGTCGATGAAGTCGTCAAAGTCCTCCGGGTGCGTCGACCGCGAGATCGGGTGGATCGCCGCCGAGCTGCTGTTGCCGTGGGTGCGCATCGAGTCGGCGAGCTCGTCGAACGAGTCGTTCAGGTCCGCATCGTTGTTGTTGGCCGAGCCGGACGAATAGCTCGACGAGCTGTGCGTGCGCGTATGTGCGCCACCGCCACCCCCAGTCGTCGCAGCGTGCAGGGGTGTCATGAGCATGCCATCGAGCGAGATGCCACTGCTGGTGTCGTCGTGGAGGCTGCGCTCCTGCTTGCTCTCGACGTAGGAGGCGCGTGAGAAAGGCGAGCCGGCGTTGATGTTGCTCAGACTGCGCGCGCGCACGAGCCGGTCAAAGACGTTGGACTTGTCGAGGCGCTTGAGCGGCGTTGAGCGCGCGCGCACGCCGCAGACCTTGCAGAGCCGGAGCTTGGAGTAGCCGATGACTGGCAGGTCGATCGTTTCGACATGCGAGCAGTCCGAGCAGATGACCTCGCCGCACTTGCGGCAGTGGTGCTTCCTCCGCAGTGCGTGGAAGTTGCGCATGCAGAGGTGGCAGCTCGTGCGCTCCTTGTCTTTTACCCAGGTCGAGCGGTGGATGTAGATCTGGTTGCTCAATCGGAGATCCTCGACGATGCCCTGCAGGCGGTTGAGGCTCGAGAGCAGGATGGAGCTCACGGCTTGCGAGTGCTTACTGGGGAAGCTCCCGCAGATGATCACCTCGGTCTCTTCCTCCGAGAGCTTGCGCCAGAACACGCCGAGCTTCGTGAGCCTGGAGCGGCTCACATTGTGCGTGTCCTTGAGCTCCATGCAGCCGACACTGTCCCCGTCCGTGGATGTGAAGCACCACAAGTGGACCTGCTCCTTCTTGTCCGTGTTTGGGATGTACGCGAGCGAGAGGTAGTCCACGAGGCAGAGGTCGCGCTTGCCCGTGAGCCCCGTGTCGAAGACGCCCCACTTGGCCGTCACGAGCTCGTCGGCCTGCTCGCAGCGGCTCTCGTCGTCCTGGTTGCAGCTCCCGACGTCGGACGGCCGGTTGCAGTCCAGCGAGCTGGTCTCGGAGCCCTGGTACTCGCCCAGGAACGATGACGACACGGTGCCAGGCCCCGTGGCGATGGTGGTTGCCGCTGAGGTGAGCTCGTCCTCGGAGGACGCCACGCCTCCTTTCTGCCAGTAGCTCTGGCGCTCGTCGTCGTTATCATGGTGGTGCTGCTGGTGGTGGTTGTGCTTGCGGGTCGAGTCGGGCTCGCTCTCGGACCGACCATTACGGTACGGTCGGTTGTTGTCCGACTCAATTGAAGCCGACGACGACGTGGAGACTGGGTTGGCGATCGCGTGCAGGATGATCGTGTCGACAAAGTACTTGCCGAAGCACTTGCGCGCGAACTCGCGCCAGCTCTCGGTGCTCGTGTTGGCGATCACCTGGTTCACCTCGTGCTCCTGGCAGCGGAGCACGGTCGCGGCGCGCACGAGCCGGTAGGACGCGGCCATGTTGCTCGTGTCCTTGCGGATCTGCGTGCCGTCCTTCTCGGGCGGCACGTAGCGCCACTGGTCGTTGAACGACTGGTTGAGACACGCTGTGGCGTTCTGCTTGGCGAGCACGTACAGCTCGTCGTTCTTCTCCTTGCCGAGCGACAGGCTCCGAAAAAAGTTGGTGCGCAGCGGGAAACCGCCCGACGAGTTGCTCTGCTGGCTGCTGCTGCTGCTGCTGCCACTGGACGCCATGCTGCTGGTCACTCGATTGTGATCTGTCGTTGGGAACTGCTGGCTGCTGGTTGTGGACGAGGCTCGAGTCGGTCGCTTCGTATAGCGGGAGCAAGCAGCGGTGTGAGGCTCAAATGACAAATGGAAGAAGAGAGAGAGGTCGCGAAACGAGAGACTTGTGCTGCTGGCTGGCTGGCGGGTGAGTGAGTGGACTGGCGCTCGCTCGAGCACCCAAGTCCGCTTCTTTTTTTGTGCGCGCGTGCTGGCTTGGCGTTCTCTGGGGGATGCCGGAAGCGAGATAGCGACGTCAAAAGCAAGCGAGTCCTTGAGACGCAGCAAAGGCAAGTGAGAGAGCGAGCGCAAGAGCGAAAGAAGGAACGTTTTTTTTGCGTCGCGCGCAACGCCCACACAACAACAATAGAAGAAGGTCGATGTATAATGCGAGCCAGCCAGCCACCTTCGGGGCGGTTTTCCTTCTACGATTTGGGGCGCCGCCTCGTGCGCCTATATATGGTTTTGCTGGGTGTTTTGCGCCTTGGAACTTCGCGGAAGGAATGCGGAAATGAAACGATAGAAAGAAAGTGATATTCGAACAAGAACGCGCATGGGGAGATTGTGGAAACTATAAATAGGAAGAAGCCGCACGGCGTGCAATCAGAGACTTGGTGCTTTGGTGTCGTCGGTCTCTATTTGTTGCGCTCTATTTTTGCGAAATGGATACTTAAAGTAAATGGATAAACTCACCAACGCCTTTGGCGCCTTCCTCCACGGTCATGTTTTCATCGTTTCCTGAATGGGCTGCAAGCACTACAGTTGTTGGATCCTATGTCAACACACAACCGTGGCATATGCCATCGTGTCAGAGTGACCAGATAGCCAGGATAAATACCGTATAATCCATGTCGAAGTGGACATCAATGTGCAGAAAATCCCTCCCCAATACAAGGATGCCCCTTTTGACATGGACACAACGCAACTCTGTTTTTTTCGCTGGATAATAGAATTTAGTCATTTATCATTTCTCCCTATAAAGTTTGAGCCTAAAAAGGAGAAAAATAAAATGCATTTACATTTCAGGGTGACATTCCCCAGGTAAACAGGCCCGGGAAGTCTCCCGCGTCCAGAAAGCAGCGGGAATCAGTGTCAACGGCAATCAGCATGGTACAGCTCGGTCGCGCAGAAAGAATAGCGAGACGAAAATACCACGGGGAAAATGAAGCGTCGGCACATCATTTCGCTATGAATGCCATCTACATGATGTGCGGTTTACTTTTGCTGTTTCTCGCATACTTATTTCGCTATAGGTGCAGGAACAGGTGTAAAAAACGTGTTTTGGCGCTGTACAATCATACAAAGCTACATGGTGTCCAGCTCTGACAAGATATCGCTTCTAGCAGTGCCAACAAGTTGCTCCATTATATGCATGGAATCTAGTTCATCGATCACGCTGTTGATTCGGAGACTAACTTGCTCATCTTCTTCTGCTTCGTGCTGGTAATGGTTGCATACACCGAATACGCACTTTCGAAAGCCAGCCAGGCCATCACATGCTCCTTTCTCGAAGGCTTCATCTTGAATGGCAGGTCTTGATTGCCAGCTCGGTGAGTTTTGAACTGATCGCGAAGAAACTTGGCTCAGCAGACTCGCAGTCTATCCTTGATCGGCTTCATCCACGCCACAGCAGCTGGCTGACTCACCCAAGTCAACCCCAGCGAGACCTTCGTCAGAATCACGTTGATGCTCCTCGCGTACGCGATCACTTCCGAGACCCAGTGCCCACTAAAGTCATCGAGAGGGAGGAGAACTGACTGGCTGAAGACTGTCCTGGTCCCAAAGTGGAAACGCAGGAACTCGAGCGTCAGGTACCTGTTCTACCAAGCCGCTCGGTTGCCGCAAATATGCATTCCATGCTCAGCCCGCAGCTCTTTTACTTATTGCCATAGGCGTCGTCCGAACCCATGGCATAGCTTCTCGTTCTTCGTTCGGGCGGACTGGACCTTGACAGCGCAGTCTTCATGACGACGAATAGAGGGTACATGTTCCCAGCGGAGTCGCCGAGCACCATCGCTGTTACTCGCTCCTTCTCTCTTTGGCTGCATTTCGCCCATACTGTGTGCTAACCAGTGCTGTTGATCGTCTTGCGGTGGAGGCACTTGAACGCAACAGCCGCCTGATCCGCGTTGTACACTTGCGCGATGCCTTCCGCTTCCATTCTCGCCTGCACCTCAAACGCAAACTCGTGCTGCGGCTTGCGCTTCACTCGGTGACTTCTGCCCAGCGTGCGTTCATGTCCGAAACGAGAGACAATGGCGCTTGAGGAATCCCTTTCTCCACTGCCAGGACGCTGAGAATCCGTCTACAGAAATGCCTTGCTCGCGGGCCGTCTAGGTGACCTTCCACACCAGCATGGTACTGGACACTGGGACTCCATCGCCTCGGAGATCATTCACCCACGCCACGATCGCTTGCTCGTTTTCTCCTGACAGCGTCGTGACGAGGTCACTTGCTCAAACACGGTTGCTGGCGCGCTCGCTATGCTATGCCAGCACGCTCCTCTATGGTGGCTCGAGCCGTTTCCCATTGGTAGATCAGCTTGCGCTTGGACTCGCAGTGCGCGCCGACGAGCCCCGGGAAGAAGCGGTTGAGAGTAATATCGATGTCAGCGTTGCGGAAGTGGTTGATTGCCTCCAGCTTGAACTCGAAGTCATAGGACTGCCGACGAAATTGCCGCAGCTGGCGGTCTGGCTCGGTGATTGCATTGCGGTCGACTGGTCTCCCTAGCATCTTGCAGAATGAAAGGCCAAAAAAATGAGCTGGAGCGCGCCAAATATAGCCAGTCATTTTTAGGATTTCCTTCGCCATTCAATGTGCGCAAAAAACACCAAATAGAAGCCTGTCCTCTGTAAGACGTCGTCCACTTTGACATGGGAAATACGGTATACTGAAACACGTTGTATGTGTACGCACCGTTGAGGATGGCTCGGATTCCAATCAAGATATCGCCAGATTTTGTTAAGTGCGAATTCTCTTTGTGAGCGCTTCTGTTTGAAAAATGTTCACAACCCTTGCTTCACTGAATGAAAAACACCTTCGTACCGAGGAGTACTGAGCATTTTGCCGGTAGCCGGGAGAATGTTGTACTCCTCGGTATGCAAGGTGTTTTTCCCAACTGAACGAGGCGTTCTGAACATTTTCTTGGTATAGTGGGGCCAAGCTTAAAATGATGTCGCCCAGCCTCTAATTTCTCCCTCTTCAAAATTACCTTTTTCTTTTATTTATTCATATGACACACCTCTAAACATGCACTTTTTTACTCGAAACATTGTGCCTCTCATGCAGGTGAAAATAAGGAGGTTTTATTGACATGTGAATATTAGATCTTCAGTATTACTTTGCAAAGAGGTAATAATAAGAGTTGCGGATCCCTTCACGAAGAGCTCCATTCAGACGATGGGTTCAGACTTTTCAAGATTCGCAAAAGCGTTATTTCCCGCGCTTTTCGGGCTTCGTGAAACGGATTCCTTCCACGTCTTGAAATGCATCCAGAAGGCGTTCTGGTCCCATGGAAGCTTCCTGGGAGGCAGCGATAAGCATGTGAGCCTGCAGAAGCCCGTCGCTGCTGCTGGCGTGTTGTTAGCGTCCATTGTGAACATATGTTACACAGTCAACGAACAGCGATATATGGCTTTGAAATGCAAGAAGGTGTTCAGATCTATCAAAGAGGCCGACCAAGTTGAAGTGGTCGATGGTATCAAGTATCAAGGAGGTCGACAAAGTTGAAGTGGTAGAGGAACCTCTCTAAAGGCATACTCTATATTTGCAAACTTTCAGCAACTCCTTAAGCTTCATATAATGAGAATGTCAAAATCACAACCCGCTCGTCGTTCTCCTCATTCGCTCTTTGCGTCTTGTTGCGAGCCATCCTGGCCATCCATCCACTCGCTGCTGGATGAAGCTAGGTTGCTGGGCATCCATTTGAATTTTATTAAGGTGCAGAGCCAACGCGGCGAATATTGCGGTACAGCTTTCAGTATTCGTCAATTGGACGCAATTCCAAATCACTCTCACTGAACGCAGTGACATAGCTATTCGTATTCTTGGTATTCGAGCGTGGTGCTCGAGATCGATCCGATGGTGCTCGATATTTTGCCGAGCCTGGATGTATCGCTGAGCCTGCGAGCCTGGCTGAGCTTTTCTTTCCGCACTTTGCATCATCACTTATCACTTCTCGCATAAGAAGTGACTTGACTTTGAAGCTCGAAAATGGAGCAAGAAAGAGTCGGCGGACGTAGAAAAACAAAGCTTTTGGGATGAAGGGAGAGTCAGAGCCTTGGATCCCCATAATCGAGAGAGCAGCAATGGACAACGCATCATGTACCTACTCACGAGAGCCAAAATGATTATAATTTCGCATAACATTGTAAAAGCTCACTTTTTGGCAAATGCGCAAAAGATCTGAAACCACAGGAGGTACTCATCATTGTCTCCACTTGGTTGCCGAAAGAGTTTAGATGCAGATGACCAACCTAGGGTTTGTGGTCGTCATTTGGGGTTTGGCTTGGCCGCGAACGGTCATATCTGAATTCAAAGCGAGCAGTATGGAGACAAGTCATGGCTCGCACACGACGTCCAATTCCCAAAGAGGTTGGGTCCAGAGAACAGCGTTATTCGGTCCCGGCAATAATAAAAATGAGTCACGACGACGCCAGCACAGGGAAAGACGGTGGCTGTGTCGGGCATGCACGCAGGACGTTGACAAGTCTTGAAAGTTTGTTCTTGTCATGGTTGATCAGGGCTCATCGACGTGTGTGTTGGAGGGGGGGGGGTAGGATGGGATATATGGCGGGAACTTTAACATGGATACATGTTACAAATAAACCAAATATTCCTGAAACATGTTTGTATCGTCATCTCAATCTGCTTGTTAATCACAAACAATTTGCCAGATGTTTGAAAAAACTGCGCAAAAAAAGAATGTTGTGCGGATACTAGTAACTTTCAAGATGACGCTATTCAATTTGTTGATGAAACAGCTCGTCAGAATTGCTCAGCAGTCTGTTATGAGCTAACCGACCAGATTCATGTGCTTCGTGCATACAATTCCCCATATATTTGGACCATGATTACAGTACCACTTATCAGACACACGAAATGTCGAATCCTCCCTCCAAACTTCAAGTCTGCTCTTCCCCAAAGGGACCACCAATGCCGCCGCTTTGCGTGGGACTCACTCGCTCGTGATTAATCTCCGCTGTCAATTGCCGCCACGCACCAGGGGCCATCATTCGCGAACCCGCCCACGAAGAAGCACAAGCAAGAAGCAGCCCAATCAGCCATGCTCGCCCGCCGCGTCCTCTCGTCGTCGCTGCACCGCGCGCGCACCACTCCGCTGGTGTTCCGCACGCTCTCGTCGTCGTCAGCAGCGGCAGCCGCGACCAGCGCCAAGCCGAGTGAGTCGATCGTGTTCATGTCACCGCACGGGTTCATCGACATACCCAACGTGACGATCTGGGAGATCGCGCAGGACCAGGCGGCCAAGAACGGCGACGCCAACGCGTTCATCTGCGGCCTCACGCACCAGAAGATCACGTACGAAGAGCTCTGCGAGGACGCCAAGCGCCTCGCGGTCGCGCTCGCGCAGGACGGCGTGCGCAAGGGCGATGTGAGTGGTTTCATTATGTGTTTGTATGTGTGGCTGCTCGGTTGTGTACTCACTGTGTTTGTATTGTGCGTGTGTGTGCATCTGAATAGGCTGTGATCGTGCACTCATTCAACTGCGTCGAGTACCCGCTCGTGGTGCTGGGTACGTTATCTGGTAAATGCTGGTTACGATTGTGCTGTCTGTGCTAACGCGCTTACCATTTTGTTTATATTCTTAGCGCTGACGGCTCTGGGCGCTGTGTGTTCGCCGTCCTCTCCGATGTTCCGCGCGAGCGAGCTGGCGCAGCAGGTCAAGGCTGCAAATGTAAGATTGAAGTTGTGCTGTCGCTATGCATGAATGAATCACTCTGTGGCTGGAATTGTCGGTCTCACAGTGCGAATGTGTTGTTTGTGTGTACTATAGGCGAACTACATCATCACGCACAAGGAGCTCAAGGACGTGGCGATCGAAGCTGCGGAGCTCGCCGGCGTCGACCGAAAGTACATTTACACCATGGGCAAAGACGACGCGTCCAAGCTCAAGAGCGTCAAGTGAGTCTCTTTATATAAGCCGCATGTGTACCTTGGCAACTGCGATTTTAAAATGCTCATTCTAACATGCGACTTCTCACTATAGTGACCTGGCGAAGCGCCAACTGGGCGTGTTCGACTTTGAGAGGATCGACCCCGAGACCAACGTGCTGCTGCCGTTCTCCAGTGGCACTACCGGTGTCCCCAAGGGCGTGGCGCTGAGCGCACGCAACCTGGTGGCCAACACGATGCAGGTGGACCACGTGGAGAAGCTGGGCGCCCACGCCATGGGCCTGCTGCCATTCTTCCACATTTACGGCATGATGATTATGCACCTGTCGATCTATCAGGGCTCTGCTAAGGTCGTTCTCCCGCGCTTTGAACCAAAGTCGTTCCTGAACGCGCTGGAGACCTACAAGATCCGCTCACCGCACATTGCCCCGCCCGTCGCGCTCTTCCTCGCGAACCATCCGATGGTGGAAGAGTTCGACATCTCTGCGACCAAGTACCTCGTCTCCGGCGGCGCCCCCATGGGCAAAGAGGTCGAAGGGCTGGTCAAGAATCGCATCGCAGTCTCAGTCAAGCAAGCGTACGGTATGACCGAGGCCTCTCCTGCCGTGAACTACACGGAAGACGCGTTTCACAAGCCGGTGAGTGCTTGTATTAAAGATGACACGTGCTACGATGGACATGTACTAATTGCCAACCCTGTCGTGTGAATAACAATAGGGAAGCGTTGGTCGTCTGGTGGCAAACACGGAGCTGCGCGTGCGCTGCACTGCAACTGGCGTCGACCTGCCGGTCAACACACGTGGTGAGCTGCTGTATCGCGGTCCGCAGGTCATGATTGGGTACCTCAACAACCCCGAAGCGAACAGCAGTGTATTCACGGAAGATCGGTTCCTGTGCACGGGCGATATTGGCTACATTGACGAGGATGGCTGTGTGTTCGTCGTGGACCGCGTGAAGGAGCTCATCAAGTACAAGGGCCACCAGGTCGCGCCAGCTGAGCTCGAGGACGTTCTCAACAACCACCCGGCTCTTTTAGACTCGTGCTGCGTGCGCGGACAAGACGAAAACGGCGAAGAGCTCCCCAAGGCCTTCATCGTACTCAAGGACAAGAGCAACCCTGTGACGGCTGAGGAGGTGATGGCGTATGTGGCTGAGCGCGTGGCGCCGTTCAAGAAAGTCCGTCAGGTGGAGTTCATCGACGCGATCCCAAAGAGTCCGACGGGCAAGATCCTGCGCCGCCAGCTCCAGGAAATCGAGAACCAGCAGAACGAGTCGTGAGCTTTGGGGAGGAATTGGTTTTCTGAAAGTGGTAATGCAACCTGTGCCTCTCCTGTCTATGGGATGCTGGCGTCCTCTTCAATGGGATCATAGGAAGCAGCAGGAAGCAGGAAATGTGAAGCTTTTAAATGTCTATGTGAATATAATGCGTGAGCTCTTTTGAGCTCTGAGCCAAGTAAAGTCTGAATAGTAGTGTCTGAATTGACACGATTTCGCTTGCGCAACTCGAATGAGCTTACCGTATTTCCTATGTAGAGGTCTACACCCATGTGTCTAGCGGTTAGGTTAACTCTACAAAATTATGTTCCGATCGAGTATAAGGTTTTACAGGTATTTGCTGAAATTTACATGTACCGTATTTCCTATGTAGGGGTCCACACCTCTGTGACTGTGCAAAAGTGGAACTGTCAGATGACATGTAGCCTGGGATATAAATTATTAGAGGCAGAATGATCTTTCAAAACGAAAAATACGAAATGTATTGATTTCAGTTAGCACTGTCTGCTCTATCAAAATCGTTGTCAGAGTCAAAAGATCTCGAGCTTGACATAATGGATAATTTCTCCAGTAAGGCAACAAGTGACGCAGCAGCAACGCACTCGTCCGTAGGGAGTAAGTCGCACTTACGGTAGCCGTTTGCGATAGTCGTTGCGGACAGATCTTCCCAGGAGCTCTTGATCCACTGAGCGAT
>JAASFY010000215.1:0-31299 GCA_023334035.1 Globisporangium okanoganense | reverse complement strand
TGATAACCCTTCTCGAGGGCATCTGACAGGACACGCAGCGGGTTTTCCAGCTTATAGCCAAATTATTTTCAGTTCGTGCTCACGATGGGCATTGCATTTAGACATGAAGGAAAGGTCGCTGCGCATGTTTTGGAGCCTCTGAATAACCAGCGCAGTACAATGTTGTACATTAATCCCTCAGTTCATTTGAGCCGTCGCCGAGCCATCAGCACACGATATGAGCGACAATGACGCGGAAGAAGCTAGTTGTCAATCACGTACAAGTCTCAGTACAAGCGCCAGTGAGAGCATCGAAAGCTACAGCTCCTCAAGCAGTGAACAAGGCGACCAACCGGAATTAACGGGTTGCGGAATCCACAATAGGATTTTTTTCTCCTCCCGAACGTACGCGAGCAAGGACGATATTATACAAGCAAGTGGTCGGTGCTCAACCACTACTACAACTTCACCTGGAAACGAGATTGTTTTGCATTGTCGTATCCCTAACTTGTCAATTCAGATATCCAGCCGATGACAACAGATGCGCGCATCAAGACAACATCTTGCAAGTCTCCAGTCGTCATGAAGAGACGAAGAAAGCGAACAAAGCACAAACGTCGGGAATCACAGCACGCAAGCTTGGAATTGAGTCGGCCAAGCAGACAAGACGTTGTCGCCTATGCAAGCTAACGGGACACAACACTGCGACGTGTAAAGCGCCACAAGAAGATAATCTGTAAGCAGCTCTTCAGAGCACGAAGTGCATCTTTTCGTTGCCAATTATTGAAGTCAGTACATTATTAATTGGTAAATTCGCTCTGTCACGCACTGTCCGAGGTTGCTCAATGCGCAATCGGTCCTTTTTGCTCGAGCCGGCGGCCATGCTCTCACTCATATCGTTCTGCAGCGACAGCACCACAAGTCACACGAAATTGATTTTGGCCGGCAGCCCGCTGGTGAAGCACCAACACTTGCTGGTCACGGGCTCCTGGCTATTGAGCAGCAGAGCCATGCACACATTATGAATGACAAAGTGTCAGTATCTAGGAGCAATTTGTAACAGCATCTATGTGGTCAAAGTTCGTACCCTTTGATCCACTGACTGCTCGTGCTGGAACTGCGCGCGAAGGTCATTCATGGCATGCTTTGACAGCAAGCGGAAGCGCAGAACGTCGCCCGTCCGCGGGAGGTGCTCGAAGAAGTCGTTTGAGATCTACACGAGACCGAGCACTCGTATCTTGACGTTGATCTTGTCACGCACCGATTGCGTGACGCTTGAGGCTCAGTCGACCGCGCCGATGCAGCTCTCATTCCAGAATGGCTCGTCGCTCTTGGAGATCACGCTCGTCGTGCACTCCATCCCAGCGACGAAAGTTTCACGTAGCAGCTGAGCATCGACACCGGCGCAGCTGGTTGCAGCGCGCGCGCCTGGACGACCGTTACCACGAGCGTGTTGGGTAGCTTGTCGTCCGAGGAACCCGTGATGTCGATCTCCTTGGACAGAAGCCCCATGGGCTCGTCGCGGGCCCTCCGATCAGTTGGGCACTGCTGGCACTGGCGAAGGATATGCGGGGCATGGCTGTTGGTAACGGTCTTGTTCGTCGCCTTCTATGTGCTACTTGTATGTAGTCGTGTGGTGCGGATCTTGTTTGACACGGAGAATGCGAAATGCGGAGCGCGGAATGCGAAAGGTCACAGGTTGAAGATATGCAAAACGCCTTCTGTAATGCGGATTTGTGTTTATATTCAGTATATACAGGTATGTCAACTTCTCTTTGTAGAATGCAATTCCTTGGCATTAACTTGATCGGAGCAGTCGACTAGCAGTAATACAAAGGGTAACGAATGCTTTGTGTGCCAGATGCGAATATTTCGCACATGCAACAAGGAAGAGTCGAAAGGAAGTAACATTTGCTTCCTGTATCTGTTCTTTGTTGGCATTATTGTGGCTAGCACTGTAACGGGGTGAGACGTTACGCGGCGTACACAAGTGCGGCTGTGAGGAAGCGCGTAGTGCTTGAGCCAATCTCAAGCACTGAAGACGACTAGGAGTTTGTATACAAAGCTCGGACCTTATTCCTAACTCACACAGAACAACTTGGTTTTTTTGTGGTAAAACTGAGAGTAAATTGGCTCGGCCCCTGGCGGGTCTGAGATTAAGGGAAAACCTAAAAACCTACTTCTCCTTCTGGCTAAATTGATCTATTTGAGAATCTAACTAACTGATTGGCTGAAAAGGATATTTTTAGCCAATGAGATGCGAAGGAGCTATGACGTCATTCGGTGACGTCATTGATTGTGCCATTTGGACAATGGCGTCAACACGCCACTGGAACTGGATTTCCGAATGGGTACAAACCGGTAGGATACCGATAGTAACTGGTATCGAGCCGGTACAAACCGAACACGCATTCAGCACAGCTTTGCTGAGTGTTGGCTGGGGTACGCCCTCAGGGACGCACCGTTGTGTAACAGGGGTAACCCTGTTACAAATACAGTGCTACTGGACAAACACATGCATGCGCAGGCACCACACACAGATGAGCAGCTTGGCTCTCTGCGCGCGAGCTGTTCGCCTCTCCGCTGGCGCTTTTGCAGCAACTTGAGCACAAGTTCAGGCTTCTCGTTCCGTTTTGTGGCCAAGTACGTGCATCTGGTACAGCTTCAGCGGAAACAGCGTGCGCCTGTTGATGGAGTCGTTCACGAAGAACATTACGAGCTCCGATATCGTGTACATAGCTGCCAGCTCCTTGAAATTGTCGTGGCGGATGAGCTCTTTCACATTTGGGTAACGCGCCCACCTGTGGCACGAGGTTGCTCTTCATACATCATGGTTGTAAGCTGCGGTAGAAAGAGTGCACACACTGGGTCAAAAAGAGTTTATCACTGCACACTCTGGACTAAAATTATGGGCAGCGCACAAGCTTTTCCGCTTCCACAGAGCACTGCACATTTTGGTCCTAAAAATAACTTGACTGAACATTTGAGGAATATCCCCATTCTAAAAATGTTCGAATGTATTTGTGCCTCTCTTTGCCTTTCTATCGGATGTATAACAGTCAGGGGTGGCCTCATGTGGCCTCATATATGTGACCTCAGGTGACCTCAGCCATGTTGAAGCATGTAGAGTATCCAATCCGCAGAGAGTATAAATTGTGACAGGAAAGATGGCCTGCTCGCGTTTTGTAATGTTGCACGAAGAAAGACTGAAAAAATGCAATATTATTAAATAATAGGGATCAGGACCAAAATACGCCAAAAAACAATAAAGTGACTACAATCCGCCACTCGATAATTTAACGACATCAATACACAACTGGACCAGCGCTACCGGATTAGAGAGACATCCGCTAAGTGTGCGCGCACTTGGCACATTATCCGGACTATACATACATGTGATATAGCGGGGGGGGGGTATCAGCAACGCTCAGCTAGGTCAAACGAAGGGGTAGCGTTTGCCTAGGTTGATTTAAGGCTAGTATGGCAAACAAATCTAGATACAAAATACGTAGTTCAATCACTCGTTCTAGCTTTGAACCTCTTGGTCAATAATTTCACAGTATGTACCCTTTGACATAGTACTTTCAGATTGGGTGGAACGTATGCGACTGTGAAAAGATATGCAAAAAAACAGGGTTTTTGCAGGTTTAGTCCTGGTATTATCCGGGGAGCGAGTCCTTGCTTGGCTCGTCTCTTGCCCGATACATGGACTGTGGAACCCGCCAACTTTTTTCAGCTCGACAAAGACATTTTTTTATTTCTACCATCGGTAAAATATATTATATTTGCTCGAAAATCGTAAAAATAATAGCAGTTATTTTATTGCTGATATTTCTAATATAATATAGTTTACGGAATCCCCAACGCACCTACTGTACAATAAGGTAAACGACCAGTTTAGTGCACGATTTGGACAAGTTCGGGGTTTCTCTGTTATTTTGGCGCAAAAACGAATTTTTCACCAAGAAAAGTACCATTGAAGAGCCCTTTTAGCGGAGTATTTTATCATTCCTTTGCGTGCGCCATGAGCAGATAATAATGGAACTGATCACAGCCAAACACACGCCAAATTTGTCCTCAATTTGGCAATGTACCAGTTTTGTGCACGGTTTTATACTTGGTTTTTGTATGTGTGTCGTATTCACCCATCACCCAGCGATTTTTGCGCTGCCCGATCCATTGACCAACTTCGAATCAAAATGCTCAAAAACAGACGCTAAATCTATTGGCTATAAATAGCACCGTGCGCTAAAGCGATACCGTACACTAAACTGGTCGTTTACATTACGTAATACATCTACGGGTGCGCAATTTGTAAATCCATCACAGTCGAATTGAAATTTTAGCTTTCGAAAAAATGCAACTTGATATTTGGAAAATCAGCAGTCAAATTGAAATTTTAGTTTCCGCAACCAAACTCGTCCTGCTAAACGTCAAGCCCAATACCGGTACGGCGAAGAAGATGGTGGCGCTCAAGGAGCTGGACGAGAAGCTGCTCGCGCTGCAGAGGAAGATCACGGAAGAGGAGCGCGACTGGCGCGAGGAGCAGCGCAAGCTCTTTGAGTTTGAGGACAAGTTCTTGCGTGACACGCTCGGCGAGGGCAACATGGTGGCCGGCTGGGGTGAGTCCAAGAGCGCGCCGCTGCGCTTCCGCAACGCCGCGGTGCGCAAGAAGAAGCGCGAGCGCCAGGAATCCGCCGCCGCCGCGTCCGTTAACGAGAGTGGCTCTGGCGCTGCGCCCGCGACACTCAATGATGAAGAGCGCCTCAAGGTCGATCTGCACCGCTTCGCGTCGTACTCGTCGGTCACGTCCCCCGCTGAGCCCATTTTCGCCACGCTACGCACACGCAAGCAGCAAATAGCGGTGGCCCCGAAAGCCAAGAAGGCCAAGAAATGACAGCCACGCGGTTCACGATACTTAAGTATGCTGTTCAGCACTCGTGTCTACCCATCTATCTATCTATTCACCAAGGGCTACCAGCTACCATCATGCAGGCTAATAAACAACAAATCGACAGGGTGCCAATATTTTGAAAATGCAGTGAACGTGTACTCTGAGTAACGTTATGAAAGAAAGAAGTGTGCGCGTGTACATGATATGCAAGTGTCCATGCTACTACTACTATTTGATGCTGATAGAAAGCTCCGCAGCCCTGGAAATAGGCCACCACGCCTCTACCTCAATGCCATCGCAGCTCTCTGCTTCAAAGCCTGCCTGGTCGTCATCTGCCTAGCGCTTTCGAGTCTTCTTTGTGAGGAAAAGACAATGCAGCGCCAGCAGCGCACTCGTATCCACAACGAGCCTGGCTGCCCGTCTAACAGGTGAAGAACATGAGCGTTTCAAGGCCGAGGAGCACGATGAACGACAGCTTGCTGAACGTCCAGTAGCTGATGCCGATCCAGTAGCACACCGTGCTGATCACGCAGAACGAGATGGACGTGACCTTGAACGTCAGCGCCCAGATCAGGTACATGCCGATGACGTTGCGTAGGATGCCGTTCGCGTCCGCGGCCGAGCCAATGTCCTCAGGAACGTCCTCCGCGAACGCCTTGAGGTAGATGCGGCGCAGCGCGAGGCGGTTCAGGTTGCGGTTCAGAGACGGGTCGGCCACGTACTCTGGGAGGAAGCGGATGAGCGCCTTGCCCGGGATCGTGATGAGGCGGCCAGGAGGCCAGAGCTCGTATGCGCCAAAGACGACCGCAGGCACCACGTTCTTCTTCGTGTCTTCACGCAGGTAGAACGGGCCCTTCTTGAACTCTTGCAGCTAATCATCATTAAAGGGGATATCAGAAACGTCAGCAGCCTGTTCAACAGCAACTGATAAATGGGAAAGCGACGACTTACGAGGCCGTCCTTGGAGCGCGTGCCTTCTGGCGAAATGCACACCGAGTTGCCAAGCTCGTTCACGGAAGTCGCGAGCTCCTTCAGGCTCTTGAGCGCCGCCGAGCTACGAAAACATATACATCGGTCAGTAATGAAAAGCTACGGAGATGGATGGACTCATATCAACAATTACGAACCGGTTGCCGCGGTCAATCGCGACGAACTCGAAGCCCCAGCGAGACATCCAGCCGAGGAACGGCACGAGGAAGACACTCTTCTTCGCAGCAAACTACAGTGTGTACATAAGAAAATGAATCACGCAAGTCCACGTCAGTATTCATCCACACACTGTCCATTGAAATACATTTGTTTCACCTTGAAAGCAGTTGGCGACGACGCGTTCACGATGAAGCCATCGAGGTTCGACGCGTGACTGGAGGTACATTGCATCACACACACATTAGCATTACAGCAAAGCACAAATGGGTATAGATAGAGAGACTGGTGGATGCTTGCGTACCTGAACATGCACACGACCGAGTCCTTGAGGTCTATGAGGTTCTCCTGTCCTTCAATGCGCGTGTCGGTACCGGCCGCGAGACAGATCAAGTACCCCATACCCCACTATTTACATGACACATAGAGACAACAGTCGCACAGGTTAGCAATTCCATTGCGGGCTTTGTCGCAAAGCAAGGCAGATAGACACAAGCACGCACCGAGATGATGTCGATCGGCAGGTAGTTCTTCTTCCAGCCCATGGAGCGCAGGTACGGGCCGATGAAGCGGAACGGGATCGCGAACACGAGCGCGCTGAACCAGCCGACGAGCAGCAGCACAAAGGTCGCGAAACGCGCGATCGAGTACACCTTCTCGAGCTGCGAGTGGGTCGCCGGAAGCACGTCGAGGCGCAGCTGCTTGCGGATCGCGTCGAGCTTGGCGTTCGCGGCCTGCATCTCGGGCGCCGTGAGGAACTCCTTCTCGATGTCCTCGAGGTTCATCTGCTCCTCGAGCTCGATGCGGATGAGCTCGGCGTCGTGGTAGAGCTGGCGCTTGACCTGATTGCGCTTGGAGAGCGGCGCGTCCTTGACGAGTGCGAGCGCCGTCGGCAGCTTGAGCTCGATCTCCGCCACGCGCTCCTCGAAGCGCGCGCGCTGCAGCACATCGGCCGCCGTGATCGTCATCGTCTCTTGCGCAGAAGAAGGCTGTTTCGACAGAGAAGGAGAGCGAATGCGCTCTTCGTGCGGCGGAGAACCGGTGGGCGGGGGTGTTGGGAGACTCTCTGGCGTGGCGTGGTGTGGTGTAATCCGCGTTGGAGCAACGTATGCTTCACGAGTGATACATAAGCTTCGTGCAAAACCTTTGGGCCTGAGTGACTTGATATTTGTATGAATGTGGGCTCCGGCTATAATTGTAAGGAAATATTTCTGTGTATTTTGTACCATTATGGGAGAAATAATTTTGTCCTGAAAGTCCCGAGTTTAAAAAGTAGGCACCCATTTTAATAGCAAATGTGTGGAGAACGCACCCCATACAAACATTCATACAAAAGTAAGACACCCAATTTGTAACGGAGGACATGCTACAGTACTTACTAGCTACCGCAAGGTGAGCTTGAGCTTGCCGACTTCCTGCGCGAGTGTCTGGATCGACGCGTCGAGCCGCTGTTTCTCTGAGCGCGCGCTCATGGTCCGGAGCCCAGCCTGCTCCAGCTTCACGGCCTTCGCTTCTATCTGAAGAATGCGGCATTGGAACAACATGAGCTCGTTCATCAGTGTCGAACATGGTTCGTCTCATGAGGTCGAACACGAACGCATTTCCTGTACAGTACCTGATCTTTCTCGAGCTGCAGATTCATAAGCCTCTGCTCGAGATGGCGTCGCTGCATTGTGTCCAACTGAAACGACTGCCGCTCTGTGGCGAAGGGCACCATCGTTGCAGCGTCCACCGGTGGGAACGACGCCGACCTCGACTGGGTGGAGGCTGGGAAAGCAGCTGACGACGAAGGGTATCCGTTTGCATGTGGATCAGAGTTGCTGTTGCTGTTGGAGTACCCTCTCTGCATGGATTCTGGTGCAATACCAGAACTGCTCATAGTCCGACGAGCCATCGCTGCGCATACAAACGACAACAACGACAACAACAACAACAACAACAACAACAACAACAACAACAACAACACGGACATGTGTCAAGCCCTGGAACGTGACTCCACCGATGTTGTTGGTGCTTCACAGTCAGTAGTACACATAACTCGTTACCTTCTGCTTTGAACTGTTCGAGGTTAAACTGCTGCGGCTGACCTCTGTTCCCATTGCTGGACGCTGTTGGATCGCTTCCAGCGTGAGAAAACGGTGTTTGGCTTGTCGACGAGAAGCCCATGGACGCCAAAGTCAGTGGTTGATGGCTTGTGCCGTCCCCTTGCTGCGTTCGCTGACTCGCTGGTCCTGTGTATCGCTGCTCGCCCATTATATCTGCGCAAGTAAACATGATCACGAGGTTATCATCACATATGCGCATCACTACAGTATATTTGACAGCCATGTGGGACCTACCGCTGAGCGTCAAGGGCCTCTCTGCTCTCGAGCTTTGACTTGAACCTCCTCGCGGTGGTTGCTGCTGATAGTTTGGCTCTCGACGAGCCGAAAAATCCAATGACGACACCACAGACATGAGGTTTGTTGTTGTGGGAGTTGAACCCCGACTGTTGTCCACCATCGACGCGTGCAACTGAGAGCTGCTCATCTGATTGTGTCGGGACGCTTGCATTGGTGCTGGTGGTGGCACGTGAGCGTGAGAAGATGGCACGGCTCCTGAAAATCGCAACTTTCGCACTTCTTCTTCGAGCTCCTGGATATGCCTTTGCATGTTTGTGAACTGCTGCGAGTCTGAGAGATGCGACGCTCCCGAGCCTCGCTTGGTCTATTGAGAACAGCAGCTTTGAGGATCAGCAACTCGGGCCAACCAATTTTCACAGATTCATCAGTCGTAGTACGTACCTCGAGGTCTTTCACTTTCTGCTGGAGCTCGTCGTTGTCCTTCTGTAACTGGTCGATCTGACGCAACAGGAAATCCTTCTCAGGGATCGCAATCGTCTCCTTCGAAATCGCATTGAGCTGCTTTTGCGCTTTCCCCAAATCGAACACGACCTGCAGGTAGTCACGCTGTACGCGCTCTTTCTCGTCCACAGCTTTTTTCGCCTGCTCTTGGTACGTTTCGTTTGCGTCCTGCAGAGTGAGACATCGTGTCTGGAGCTGAATTTGCTCTGAAGTCTTTTGGGAAAGCGCCTGCAGAATCTCTTCCTCGCGCTTTTCTTTCTCCATGAAAAGCGACTGTAGATGTTGAACTTGGTTTTCGAGATGGAGACTCTTATCCTGCCATCTTCTCTCCTCATTACGAGCGGCTCGGATCTACATGATACATCACAAATTACTCAGTAAGTCACATGACACAATATAGTATCAATCATCACGGCCATGAACAACAAACCTGCGCGTTCTTCTCCTCCAGTTCAGCTTGAAGCTGTTGGATGCGCAGCTCCTGGCGACTTTGGCTTTCCTGTGAATAGTCAGTAGCTGGGAGCGGAGACGAGGTCTCGTGATGCGATTCTTCTCTACTTTGGACCAGTAGTTGGCTCAGCGACATTGGCTGGCGCTGCTGAGATTGGTTCGGCTGGAACTCGAATTCGCGGGCAAGTGGGGACATCTGCTGCTGCTGTTCTTGCTGCCGAACCCGCTCGAAGAACTCGCTCTCATACAGAGTGTCGGTAGTGAAGTCCGGGTTTCTGGTCTCCATGTATCGTACCAACTCACCTGGATGAAAGAGCTGCGGCTGTTTGCCGAGCATTCGCACTTGCGGCTGATTATGGAAGTGGTCGCTGAAGCCAGCGGCGGATTCACAGTACTCGTCTCGTCGACGTGTGGGTTCTTCGTACAATAGTTGTCTCTGCATTTGCATTGGACTCGTCTGTGGCTCGGGTGATCGACTGTTGTAGCTGCTGATGTTCACATGCGGCTCTTGGGCGATGCTGACCATCTCGGACGTCGATGGGAGCTCCTTCGGCACCACTGACACACACTCCTTTGCTCTCTCGACTCGCAGAGTAATCGTAAGATTTCCATCCACACCATCACTTTTCCGGAATGGAGGCACCCACGCTGGATCAGCTGCAGGAAGCCAACTGGACTCGGTTGCTCGGTTGTTCTCGTCAGGAAAGGCTCGCTGCGACGGATTACTTTGTATGGAAACTACTGATGATGGCTCTAGCGTGTATCTGCTCAGGCGGAGCACGTCCGCGCGACTACGGTCGATCAGCTCTGCCAGGTCGTCTCCGTCCGAGGCTTCTAATATAAAACACACGTCAGACACAAGCATAAGCCCTTATTACGGGACACAGTACAGCAAGGCGAACGCACCGCTGGTGGTCTCGCTGACCACGTCTGCATGTGCTTCACCATCGTATGCTTCTGCGCTGAGCGCCGTGTCGAAGCTACGCCACGAGAGCACGTCCTCGTCGCGCGCAAACGCGTCTGGGTCCCACATGTTGCGCCTCAAATTTAGCGTACGGAATTGAAGCCAAGAGTTGAAGTCGGTTGAAGTTGGCTGGCGTGGCGTGGCGGTTGCACGTGACCCAAACATTGTCCCAGATGTCAAATGTGGGGCGCACCACATTTGTCCTAATTAAAGCGGTATCCCCAATCGGACAAATCAGCGACGCAAAAATGGTCATTTTGTGATTTGACGCGCAACATGAGCTCTTCGTCCAACTGGTCTGGGGCGTCGGGGCAGCAGGCGAAATGGACGTGGCTGGCTGCGACCATGACGGTCGCACTCGCCTCCATGGTGCTCGCGCTTTCGCAGCAGCAGAAGCGCCGCCGCGCGCTGCTCTTTCCGCACGACGCCAGCAGCAGTGGGTCTCCGGGTCTTCTGCTTCCTGAGCAGCGGCCACTGCGCCGCCGACGCCGGACGACATCGTCAGCCGCCACCAATGGCGCTCCAGGCCCAGCACCAGTGCGACGCACAAGTAACAGCTCAGCCAGCACCATCAGCAGCAACAGTGATGCAGCATGTGATGCAGCGAATGCGAGCGCCATCACGACACCAGCAGGCTCAGGACTGCGCTTGAGTCACGGCATCTGGGGCTTCCTGCTCATACCGCTCGTGACCGAAACAATCTGTTTTCTGGGCGGCATCGTGGTGATCTACCTGACGCAACTGGGCCGGGTGTTTGTGGCAGTAGCTTTGCTTGTCGCGATCTTTATCTTCCGCCTGAAGAGCGCCGCGTTCACCACTGCGTTTGCGCCGCTGAGCGAAAACTCCAAGATTCATGTACGTCTTAGAGCTCTGCCGTCAATCCTCATATCCAGTGGGCTTACTGACTGGCACATCACGGCTTCTCTATTGTATCATACAGCTCCTCAAGGGCCTCGACCGCGAGACGCTGCACGAGTTGCTGCAGGATGACCTCCCGCGCTGGGTCAAGTTCCCAGACGTGGAGAAGTGCGACTGGCTCAACCAGACCGTCGACACTCTGTGGCCGTACGTGAAAGTCGCGATCGCACGGTCCGTGAAGGAGGCGCTGACGCCCGTGCTCGAGGGCATAAAGCCGAAACTTATGATGACCGAGCTCGGGTTCAGCGGCCTGGACCTGGGCACAGCCGCGCCCATGATCAACGGCATCAAGACCCAGAAGCACCTTGAGGAGCAGGTGGTGATCGACATTGATCTGCTTTTTGCGACGCAGAACACGGACATTGTGTTCTCGTATGGGAACCCCGGGTCGGCGGTCAACATGAACATTGAACTCTCGGATTTCCTGCTGCGCGGCACGCTGCGCATTGAGATGAAGCCTCTGTTCCCGCGTTGGCCCACGTTTGGCTCGGTTTCGGTGAGCTTCACGGAGACGCCGACCGTGAACTTTAACCTCAAGACGCTCTATGTGAACTGGATGGGACTCCCAGCGCTCTCGTCGCTGTTTCGAAATGCGATCTGCTCAGCTATTGAGGGCCGCATGGTCTGGCCAAACAAAATCCTTGTGCCCATGGTGCCAGACCTGAGCAAGGTCGAGATGGAGTCGCTTAGCGCGAACCGACCGCTGGGCATGCTCGTGGTCAAAAACGTGCAGCTCAGTGGCGTCGTGCCGCAGAACCCCATGTCCAGGTGGACGGGCCTGCACAGCTTCCAGGTCCAGCTGAGCGCCGGCAAGGAGAGCGACGCGACCGAGACGATTCACAGCCAGACAGCCTACGATTTCGGAGACCAGTGCTACCACCTCATGGTGCTCGACCCAAAGACCCAGGACCTCAACCTCTCGCTCGACTACAAGGAGACGCTGCGCCACTTCAAGCTCATCGACTCCAAGTGGATCCACTTGGACCACCTCGAGCCGCACGGCGACTCACGCGAGATCATCGCGTTCGGCCGCGACGGTGTGGGCCAGGCCGAGTTTGACCTGGTCTGGTACCCGTTCGCTGGCATGAACCAGGCTTCCAAGCGCCGGGCTTCTAGTGCTGCTGTGTCACAGTTGCCGGACGAGATTGCATGCATGGGCGCAGTGTTCATCAAGCTCTACAAGTGCGAGAAGCTCACGCCCATGGACTACAACGGCCTGAGCGACCCGTACGTGGTCTTTCGCGTTGGCGGCCGCGCCAAGCAGAGCTCGGTCAAGGGCACGACGCTCAACCCGGTAAGATATTTATGTATTTGATGGTTGGCTTCTATTATGATATGGCTAATAAGTGTATTGTAATGACGATGTGATGCAGATCTGGGACCCACCAGAGCAGTTTGAGCTCCTGGTCGCGAACGACCGCCACGATATCCTTTCGGTCGTCGTCATGGACTCGGATTACCTCAAGGCCGACGACCAGATCGGCTTTATCGAGATCCCGTTGGCTCAGGTGCAGCGCAACGAGCGGTTCACAAAGTCCTGGCTGCTCGACAACAACAGCGGCTCGATCACCCTCGAGCTCGAGTGGAAGAGCTTCTAAACGCTACTGTAGAGGCTAAGGTACACTATCGGATACCAGAACCAGAGAACGCTTGCATTTTGACAACGACACTTGGATTTCTGACATTTAACGGCACTTGGCGAGCTCTTGCAAGCTCGCAGTCAACACATCAACGCTTTTGTTTCTCGCCCAGTCATAGATCCACCCAAAACCTCCAGCCACCAAGCCTTGGTTACGGCCGCGAGTCTGGGGACCACTGGGGATTTTACTACCAGTTGCGGCAGCGCGGCCAGCTCCAGCTTCCTGGGCGGCACTCGCGGCAGCGTGGCCAGTTGCGGTCGCCCGGGCGGCAATCACGGCAGCGTGGCCAGCGCCAGCCACCAGGGCGACACTCACGGCAACGAGGCCAGTCTCGGCCGCCGCGACGGCACTCCTGGCACCGCGGCCAATCACGCGCACCACGACGGCATTCGTCGTCGTCGTCACGGCCACGGAAGTCGTCCGCCTCCTTCGGCGTCTTCTGCTTCTCGTCCACATCTGCAATAGCAAGAGACATTGTGAGCCAGCCAGATTCCAAGATGATATGGTCAGTGTATCAATCAATGTCCGCACCTGCCAGCGGGAGGCTCAGCCCCGGCATCACCGCTCCGAGCAGGAACTCCTGGCCTTCAGGCTGCTCAGCCACTGCCTGGCCGCTCACGACAGCAACAGCGCAGTAGGCCGCGATGCACGCGACGAGTTGTCCAAATCGCATCTTGCTTTCTTCAGTTCTTATTGTTTGTCTTCGGTTGTGGTTGGCACTTGCTGGTTGGGATGGAAATCGCCAAGTGGCTGAGCTAAACGACTGGGCAGTTTGGTTGCAGCAATCGCAAAGACCGGAAAGCACGAGGAACCACCCGTTGGAGCGAGGGCCGTGAAATGGGCCGAGCGCGCGTCTTTCGTGGAAAAATCTTTTCTTGGTGGCAAGCGAGTCGATTTCGACACGCATGCACGCCAGCAAAGTCCAAGTGACGGTTGAATGCCAACTCCCAGTCCCGGATGGGGACATATCAGAGGTTGAAGTTGCATTCGACATGGATGCGAACATTCGAACTTGTCAAACTTGTCGAAATTGTCATTCGCAAATCTGGGCTCACAGAGAGGAGAAGGGAACGAGTCGAAGGAAGCATGGCGACAAGTAGCAGCAGCAAGGAGACAGCGGCGGCGGTACCGCAGCTAAACGACGCAAGACTGTTGCTGGCAGCAACCGCTACAACGCACTTATTTCGCCCGCCGCGCCTGGACCAAGTGGCGACCTGCCCACAGCGCTCCCGCGACCGCTGCAAAACCTCATCTTCTCGTACGCTGTTGCATCGCGTACAAACTCTACTCGAAGCAGCCCGTGAATATACGGCAGTGCATGCCGCAGCTGATGGGTGTGAGCGATGGATGGAAACACGCAATTGGTGCCATGGATCGCGAGATTTACGCAGCGACGCTCCTGCTGCAGATCCAGTCGGCGCTGCCGGAAGAGCTGGCGGCGATACACTGGGCGCTGGAAGCTGAAAAGAGCAACACGATTCGAGATCTGCGAGTGTGGCTTGGCGTGTCTGAGTGCGTGCAAGGCTACATGAACACTGCCTCGAAGAGTGCACTGCGGAACATCGAGAAGCTGGAAGTGGACTGGCAGCGCGTCTTTGCTAGCTGTCCGCAGCTTGTGCGACTCGACCTGACGCTCGTGCCGCTCAGCAGCAAGCACTTGTGCAAGATCCTCGACGCTGCGTCGACGCACTGCCGTCGTCTCCAGGTGCTGATTCTCTCGACTGACGAGGATGCGTTCGACCAAACGTATCCAAAGCCAGACTTCGTTGGTATTATGAGGCAGCTCTTTCAAGCCATGGCGCGCTGGCACCAGTACCAAGGCCCAAGCGGAGGTCTGATCCAGCTGTCGGCTTTGAAACGCCATCTTCACGAAGGCGATGACGATCAGGATGTACTGCGACTCGACGACTTCTTCAACCACGTCGCCAGACTCTGTCCCAACATCCAGTACCTTACAGGCTGGAAAAAGCCAAACATAAGCGGCTTTGACCAAGATGGTAGCAACGTCTGGCTGTGCTCGCTGGACGAGTGGCGCAGTTTCTGCAAGACGTGTACGCGGCTTCGCGAGTTCTACTGGTTCCACGCGCCACTCGACGACGAGTTGCTCCAAATCTTTGGCGCGTACCGAAGCTGGGCTTGAAGAAAATGGTGTTCGCGGTCAGAAACTCATTCGCAGATGACAGATTGGAAAGAGAGTTCGTCTTGCGCGAGTTCAATCTTCAAGGTGAATTCCAGGTTTCTTCGAGCGGGCTGGCGAAGGCGATCGCAGCTTGCCCGGCGCTCGAAGAACTTCATTCTGGATCGGCGGAGGCGAAGTCTACTATTCCTGGCAACTACAGAGAGACACAACTGACGAGGTGCTACGTGCAGCAGCCATCAACTGCCTCGACTTGAAGAAGCTCGTCATTCACGACTGGGATGGTGAACGGTCTTCATCGCCACTGGAGGGCGTCACCAATGCTGGCTTGATCGCGATTTCCAAGCTTCCGAAGCTGGATCACATCGCACTCATGCTAACTAGCGCATCTGCGCAAGGGATTCTGGCGCTGATAATGAACGCACCTGACCCGCAGCGCAAACGTCGAATGATGGTTGAGATTGGCTGCTTTGAAGGAGGTACCCCGGTTTACTTCGTGTCAGGGCTCGTGGCATTCATGGAGCTCCTCGTGTAGCTACCCGCGAACTCACTCCAAGGACGTTACTTTGAGTTAGAGCTGCGGATGAAAGGCTTCGACAGTAGAACGATCGACGAGATGCACGCGCAATTCTGCAGCCTTCGGAATGCAGTGATGGCGCGTCACCTCCACGTGGCTGTTCATTTTGATAGCTGGCGTCGTAGAGGCGCATCGGTGCCTCCAGCAAATATTCGTGAGCTCAATAGAGCAGTCTTCATCTCGCCGCGCGGTTTGGCGAGAAGTGATGAACGCTCAGCATTCTACTGACTTCGAAGTACGTAAGGCATCAGAAAAGCGCGACGAGGAAATGTGTGTGTGAGGTTTGATATTGCGTATTAGCGAGGCATGCTTTCATGTTTCTATGCAGAAACAAATGAATGTGGTGCATTTGAATGTTTGGTGTTGAAAGTTCTCAGCGCTTCTCCAGCCTCAAGGTGAACAAGACAGCTGCTCAACGCGCGTGAGCTGTGATGCAGCACACTTTCGCCCCTCGGTTGCTAACATTGTGGCGATATTGAGCGCTTTGGATAGCTCAAGCAAGTACAGCTGTAGGTAATGTACCTTTCTCGCGTGTTGCAAGAGGGAACTTCGTGGAGGTTGTGTGAGCGAGCTGTTGAAGCCGCAAACGTGCTTGATAATGGATCATTGCAGCTCGCAGCCGAATTGCAGTCTTCATAACTTTTTGAAGTGAAGCTCGGGTACCCTGGCCTAAAGTTTTTATTCGAGATACCTTTGTTCCACGCAGTGCTGCATTGCGGGCGGAGGGCGCGCTGTCGGATGAGGGCGAATGGCAACTTCAATATCTAGCACCAAGATTTATAGACAAAGGCTCTTGATGGTGTGTGGAATGCGAATACAGGTGTGACCTAAACCGTCGGTATGCATACAGTATGATCTACTAGTATGATCTAAAATCACCTATTCACAGTGGCAATAAAGTACGGTAAAGTGATTTCTCTTTAGCTTTCTATAATCTCCGACCGTTTATGTATTGTTTAGGCACTGCTATGAGTTGGTGTCCACGATGAGTGTTTCGATTCCGTAAAAAGATACCATCATTCTCATTTCCTGCCCATCACCATTTTTGTGACTTGCATCATCACGCATCACGTGTTGCCGGATAAAATGTCTATACAGTAGAACCCCTCTACAAACATGACTTCCGTGCGGCTCATTTTCCATGCATGTAACAATCATGCATGCACTGGGGGGTTTCGGCAAGTATCAGAGCATACAATATTCAGTATTAATTCTTATATAGTAAAGTCCCATAAAAAATTACCCAGCAGAGCCTCGACTTCAAGTACCAAACCCGATAAATATATGTAAGATAACGAATCGACACCTCACTTTAGCGATAAAGCATGTGATGTTTGACATCCACGCGTGACTGACTGAATTAACGTCGCGTTGTCGTATACAAATTCACCCGGTTGATATCGACGCTATGATACAGCCATTGCGCACTCGTAAATTGTTCTCATTAACATGCAGCCTTACACATACTGCGCTCCCATGAATACATTCCGCGGTGCCGCCGCTTCAAAGCCGAGAGAGAATATCGCACTCGGGATGCCTCAGTCTGTATGTATGCAAACAAGACTCACAATCGTTATTGGTACATCGACCCGTCAGCGTACATAATTTACGTAGACTTTCTGAGGCATAAGTTTTAAGAGTCAATTCATTTTGAGTATGGCAAGTTCTTCAGTTGTATGTGTCACCAAACGAGTGGAATATCATTGCAAAGCGCCGCGAATATATTGCATGCCTTCATTCCGTTCCAATTACTTGCGATGCGCGCTTAATTCTCCTAAGTATATTATGGGGTACATTTCGTCTTGAGTTTTGTATGGTCTGAATCGGGAACGAGCTATTCGCGATAAGCATTTTCGGCCATTTTGGCCATGCATGTGCATATAGAGGGGATGCATATAGAGGGGATTCTACTGTATTTAAAACTTCCCTGTACCGGTACTGTTTTTTCACGCTCTTCATCAATCAAGACAAGACGAAGAGCTCTCTCTCGCACTTCTGCCCACTCGCCCGCCGCCGTCAATCATTCGAGCACTCGCCTTCCGCCGCAGCCAAGCGACAGACACCCACACACACCCAGCACCAGCGTCTCCACCATGAACTATCTGCTCTTCCTGTACCTGAACCTGATCCGCGGCCCGCAGCTGCTCGAGGAGCGCCGCGTGAAGGAGGAGGGCGAGCTCGTGGCCAAGATCGAGGCCGAGCGCGCGGCCGGCAAGGTCGAGAGCCTCATCTGCAAGAAGTGCGACGGCCCCATCGACGTGCTCGCGGCGGCGCGCTCGCGCATGAGTAAGAAGAACGCCGAGCCCATGTGCGGCAAGTGCATCGCCGAGGAGTGCGCCAAGCTCGAGGCCGAGGTGGCGGCCGAGATGAAGATGACGCCCTTCCTTTGGTTTCAGCTCTTCGTCATGTCCGCCGGCATCCTCGTGTTTGTGCACCGTAACTTTATGCCGCTATTCTAACTCTTCTCGTAATGCAAACCAGATACACCCACAAAGCAGCGTGTTTTGTTTATTTTATCACTCCGATCGTGTCTGCGTGCCTTTGTATATGAAGAACGACCGCAACGACGACCCCACAGACCGCAAGCTTGCTCATCATGGTGTTATGACGCTGGCTGCTTAGTCAAGAGCGATAGATTGCTCGCATTACACAGAAATGGCCACAACGTATTTCGCTCCGTCGCCATTGTGCCCTCTTCCAACACAAGCTCAGCAGCGTCTGGTGGCTGGCATGCGCTCTGTTACCGCCAGCGGCTTCTCCATGGCAAGCGTCTGAAGAACCGAGCCATTCACGCCCTACAGGCCGATTTCAGCCTCGACAGCCACTTGCGTGATCGCTGCGTGTTGCTTGGCAGGACGATTGGAGCGAATAACCCCTCCGTCATTTCCATCTGGTGAGGCACATCCTATGCCACCACCCAGTCAACCCAAATTGCAACCGCGCCGAATTTTCCGACCAGGTTCTTCTAGACTGTAGCAGTAGCCAATCGGAGCCACTACACAGCCGCAAGTCAACAGCTCCAAAACACAATTGCAATCTGCACGCGAGCTATAATGACCAAGGACCAGCAGCATACGGCAAGCACTGGCAGTGCCAATGGTGCCATGAAGACGACGAAGACGTGGTGCTGGGAGAGCGAGGAGTTCACGAGCGCCATCGTGGCGCAGCTGCAGCGCGGCGACGTGCTCGAGACGCGCGCGTTCCTCAAGCCCATCTTCCGGTACGAAAAGCTAATTCTGTCCATTTATACAACCAGTGCACTCATTGTATTACTATTGCTTGTACTGTGCATTAGCTGCATGAAGCACGGCATCCACAAGAACGGCGAGCGCGACGACGAGATGATCGAGATGGCGTTCGCGTTCGCCGAGTGGATGGTGACGCTCTCGACAACAGGTGACCCGGCGCGCCAGCTCGCGCCCATGCCCGATTTACAGCCGAGCTACGCGCTCAACACGATCGTGACTGCGAGCCAGCGCGCTGGCAGCAAGGCCGAGGCGCAGCGCGCTTTCCAGCGCCTTCTGGACCACGGCTACGAGCCCGACGTGTTCACATACACGGCGCTCATCGACGTTATCGCGCGCTGCGGCGAGGTCGAGGCCGCCATGAAGGTTGATATAACACTGGTATTTATTCAAATAATTATGGTGGATCTAAATGATTTTTGCTGTATTTGTTATAATAGGTCTATGAAGACATGCGCGAGTCCAAGTCGCGGCCGAATATCGTGACTTTTACGACGCTCATCCGCGCCATTGGCTTTTCGAACGCCATTGAGCCAGCCAAGTGCCTCGACTTCCTCAGAGATGCCCGACAGGAGGAGACTTTTGACGCCGCGCTCTTCTGGGAAGCGCTTGACATGTGCTCTACGCGCAAGAGCGTGGACGCGACCGCCGCCGTGCTGCGCGAGATCAAGAGCTGCGAGCTGAGTATTTCACGCAACAGCGAGCGAGTCGTGCGATCGATCGCACAAGTGCTGCAGGAACACGACGAGAAGGACGTTCTGCTGGACCAGTGGCTGGCCGAAGAGCTCATTTCGGAAGACGAGCGACTGCGTATTGTGAATACTGAGACGGTGGTCGCTGTTCGAGGAGGTATGTGCTATTTTACGTGCCCATCGTTAGAGGAGAGTTGCTTACTGGCCATGTACTGGTAAATAACAGCCTCATGTGTATAATCTGTGGTTCAATAGGTTCGAAGACGCTAGGGTGCCTGGGCCAGCAGACCTCGGACTCGGTCCGTCTCGCAGTCGTTCAGCATGACATCGCACGGCTCGCCGAGAGGCTGCGCAACGGAGTCGCAGTGTCCACGTAAGTGTTTTGTGAATCTCAACTATGAGCTGAACATATAAATATATACTGACCTGGTGTGGTATGGTACTCATTGTAGCAACGACTTTGAGACGCTGATCCACCAGTGCCGCAAGCGCAAGTGGAAGGACGGCGTCGTGATGATCGTGGACGCGATGCGGCAACTGTCCGAGAGCGGCTGGGAGCTCAGTGACTCGGAAAGCTCCGAAGACGGCACCACCACCAGCACCACAACTACCACAACCTACGTCATCCCAGCACAGCCGCACCTCCGTCCGATGAGTAAGACGTACGTGTCGATCGTGGACGCGTACCTGGTCTGTGGAGAGGAGCAGATGGCGTGGGACTCGTTCCAGGAAGTGGCCGCGTACCCCGAGCTCTCGCGCGACCCGGCGTTGTATCGCAAGTTCATTAGAGGCACGTACTTGCTCACGAACTGCGACCACATCTCGGAGATGCTCACACTCGCTCGCCAGGACAACGTCACGCTCTCGCATCGCGCGTGCGTCGAGCTGGCCCGTATGCACGGATTTCTCCACCAGGACGGGCTCGACATTGTTGTGAACAAGCTTCCTGGCTCAGGCTTGACCCACGAGAAGAAGCAGGCGCTGCTGGAAGAACTTGTGCTCTCGTGTGGGTACAAACACAACACGAAGGGCGTTGAGGCGACGCTGCAGGGCATGCTGCAAATCGGATACCGTCGCTCGGCGCTGACAGAGACTGCCGTGGTCATCTGCTGCCTGCAGCACCAGGAGCTCGTTCATGCCATTGCGATGTTGCGAAAATTCCAGAGCCTACAGCTGGTGATGAAGGTGCCCATGTACGACTCGCTGCTGCGCGAGATGTACTTCAAGTACACGCGACGTGGCGGTGACTTTGACGAATCCTCGCGCAAGGTCGCGTTGCGGACTTTGTACTCGCGTCGTGCGCTGTTTAACAAGGTCTTTGCCGAGATGGACGCCTTGGAGAAATGGAATATGCCTCAGAGTCCATCCAGTGAGGACGTGTTCTTGAGCACATTGTCGTCCGCCGAGCACCACCAGCTCGCACTGCAGTACTGGTGCGAGCGTTCGACGCTCAAGTGCTCGGCGCTCATGTTTTCGCAGCACGTGGTCGAGCTCATCACGACGATTCGCGACAAGGACTCCAAGGCGAGCGCCCAGACGGCGATCTACAAGGCGCTGCTGAACACACAGGACCCGTTCTTGTTCAACCTGCGGGCCGTAGTCTCGCTTCGCTTCCTCGACCTGACGTTCCGAGCACTGGGCAAGCTCGCGAAGCAGATGCTGATGATCTTCAGTGACAATGGCGCCCAACTCATTGTGCAGCCGCACCACTCAGCGTACTGCATCGCTCAGCTCCCAGATTTGACGGTGCATGTCGTGAAGGAGATCGACGACGTCGTCGCGCTGCACGCCTCACATCGTAAGGAGATCCTGGCTTTCTGCCACGACGCGCTGGAGAACGACAACATGGACAAGACGATCGGGTACCTCGTGCACAAGGAGGAGCTCTACACGCTCGAGACTGCGGCGTACTTGGTGCCAAAGCTCGCTGAGCTCTACGTGCTCAACGGATTTATCACCGTGCTACAGTACTTCAAGCCCGAGGTGGACGACTCAGACGCCATGCGTCGCCTGTTCCTCCGCGAAGTGATTGAGATCGAAACGATCGTCGACGAAGACGCCGCCCGTGATGAATCGTCAGTAGCTGGAGATGGCGAGCCTCAGCGGTATCAATGGAGTATCAAAGCCATCACGGAGCTTAAACTGCAGCACGAGGACGAGTTCATGCCGTTCTTAATGCATCGGCCAACGCGAGCCATTCGCACCGACAAAGAGCTCCAGGCGACCGAGGACCCGACCAAGGAGTATCTCAAGATCCCAATCGATGACGACCACGTTGTGATCGTCGACAACGACGATGCAGTCGCATTAGCCTACGAGGTGCTCATGCACGAGAGCGTGAGTATGCTGGGCCTAGACGCTGAGTGGCGACCAGACGCCGGCAAAGGGTACGTCCAGTCCAAGTGCTCGATCCTGCAGGCCGCATGCGAGACGCACGTGTTCATCTTTGATCTGTTGGAGCTCGCGCTTTCGGATCTTGAAGACTTGTTTGCGCATTTGTTTGCCTCAAAAGCGGTCGTGAAGCTCGGCTTTGGCCTAGATGGCGATATCAAGAGGCTCCGGTGGTCGTTCCCTGAGACGCGGTGCTTTGATTCGTTCATCAACGTCGTCGACTTCTCACTGGATGACAATACCAGCAGCGCCACTAGCAACTCCAATGAGGACAAGGGATCTGCTAGTGTGGAAGTGGAATCCTTTGAGGTTGCCACGATGAAGCACCGCCGTCGGCGCCAGCGAGGACTCGCGGGCTTTGTGCACGAAGTCCTCGGTCTGCCGCTATCCAAGGCCCAGCAGAAAAGCGACTGGGAGTGCCGGCCATTGTCCGAGAAGCAGGTTTCGTACGCGGCGCTGGACGCCTACTGCCTCGTCATGGTGCACCAGACGCTCCAGAAGCAGAAGGCGTGAGGTGGTGGAGGAGCACCACTGATTATAAACGCGAGTGGAGGAGGAAGGCCTTGTGATATATAGAGATAGAGAGTGATATAGTTAGAGAGAGCGAGCTACCTCCCATTGCAATCGAAACAGGAGCTGAAAAGTATCTCAATGGTGTCCACTTGTAATGGACACTCCAGTCAACGTCAAACTTCAAGTAGTGCTTGGTTACAATAGTGACCCCTCAAATGTGACAGAACTGACGGACTCTCCTTCTTGGTGGCTGTCCATTTGGAAGACTACTAAGCCTTATGGTGCTCTCGTCCCTCGGTTCCACGCTTCGAGATTTGTCGTTCTAGGTTAGCCCAAGGCTGAAGAGTAACGATGGTCTCATGGAACCATTGGTGCATTTTCGAGTCCAGTGTTGTCCGCTTGGGAGCTTTTCCGCGCCTCCAGTCGACGCAAACGAAAGCAAACCTGAGGAATCGAGGGTCCTGACTCGGATCCTCCTGAACGAGTCTGTCTACTATAGGATGTCACGGTAGCATTTTTCTTTTTCTGCAAGGCCTCGGAGACCGCAATAGAGCCAACCAACTTGACAGACGACTCCATAGGACAAGCCAATTCAAATCAAAACTGTTATATTCAATCTCGACTCTATACATGGGGATACAAAGCACCAAACAAAAGACCATAGCTGGACCAAACGCTCTCGCCCTTGACTTAGCGCCAGAAGATGAGCTCGCAGTCCGTGATCTTGAGCTTGGCCTTGCTCACGTCAATCTCGAGGCTCTGCGTCGTGCTGTTGTACGCGAAGGTTGAGATCTTGTTCAAGACATTGAGGAGCACGAGCGTCGGCGCCTTCTTCACGCCAAGCACCACGAGCTTGTTGAGCGTCTTCTTGGCGGCGTCGCGGTACTTGTTCTGCACGACCTTGGTGCTCAGCGTCGTGCCCAGGAGGAACTGCGTCTCGAGGCGGAACTCGACGATCGTGGCCTTGTCGTCGCCGTTCACGTCGTCGCCGTCGTCCAGGTACAGTTGACCCGAGGCCTGGCCGTTCACTGGCGCGATCAACAAGTCGAAGGGCATCTGCTGGGCAGCCGAGGACGTGAGCGCTGGCTGGTGCAGCGGCAGGATGGAGCCACCGCGGATGTGGATCGGCATGTCGTCGAGCTTGACGTTCCAGGTCACGGACTGGCCCTTGCTCTCGACGGCCGAGTAGTCAAATATGTTGTACCACGTGCCCGCTGGCAGGTAGCCGGTAACAGACGTGGCGCCCTGGGTGAGCACGGGCGTGATGAGCAGCGCGTTGCCGAGCATGAACTGCGTGTCGGCCACTGGCGAGCCGTGCACGTTCTTATCGCCTGGGAACTCGTAGAACAAGGCGCGCGCGATAGGCGCACCGGTCGTGTGCGCCTGGTAGCCGAGCGTGTAGATGTACGGCAGCAGGCGGTAGCGCAGGCCGATGAACTTGCGGCCGATGGCGGCCACGGACGCCCATAGGTACGTCTCCTGCGGTTGGGCCTCGAGGTTGTTGTGGTTGCGCGCGAACGGGTAGAACGCGCCGAGGGCGGTCCAGCGGGCGCAGAGCTCCTCGGTGGTTGTGCCGGAGAAGCCACAGATGTCCGAGCCGACCATGGGGATGCCGTAGAGACCAAAGTCGAGAATGGTCGGGATCGACCACTGGATGTCGTTCCATGTGGCCGCGTTGTCGCCCGTCCAGTGGGCCGCGTGGGCGCCCGAACCCGGGAACGTCGAGCGCGAGAGCACGAACGAGCGCTTGCCCGAGATTTTCTCCTGGGCCGCGTTGGTCGCGATGGCCTCGGTGAAGCCATACAGGTTGTGCGAGTCGTACTGGCGCGCGCCGTTGTAGTGCACTGAGCTGGCCGAGATCGTCTTGGAGAAGATCGCGGCCTCGTCGTTGGCGTTGTTGATGCGGAACGGCGGGTGGTCCCAGCGGTTGCCATCGTCCACGCACGCGAGGCAGCACTTGGTGGTCTGCGAGATCGAGCCCGTGTTCGGGCACACGACGCCCTCCTGGCGCACACACGTGTTACCTGGACAGAAGTTGGCCAGTTCGTTCATGTCGATCCAGATGCCGTCAAAGGCAAAGTTGTTGTACATGAGCGTGAGCTGCTCGAGCCAGTACGCGTACGTCTTTGGGTGGAAGAAGTCCGGGAAGACCGTGGGGCCGGGCCAGACCTGACCCAGGTACGGCTTGCCCGCCGTGTCCTTGATGAAGATGTCCATCTCGAGACCCTTGGTGTACGCGTAGTCGTTCTTGTCGTCCGGGATGCCTGGGTCGATGATCGGCACGAACTTCTGGCCGCGCGCGTGGACGTCTGCCAGCAGCTTCTGCATGTCGGCCTTGGCAAAGTTCACCGGGTCGAGCGTGAAGTCGTGAAACTTGTCCATGTAGTCAATGTCGGCCCAGAGGACGTCCAGTGGGATCTTGTTGGCCGCGTACTTGTCCACGACGTCACGGAGCGCCGCGGTCGAGTTGTACCCCCAGCGGCACTGGTGGAAGCCGTAGGACCAGTACGGCATCATCTTTGGACGGCCGATGAGCTGCGTGTACTGGTTCGTCACGTCCGCGGGGGTTGGGCCCGAGAGGATGTGGAAGTCCAGGACGCCGCCCAGCGTCTGGTACACCACGCGGCCGTCCTCGAGCGTCATGTCCATGCCGTTGCTGTTGAGCAGCAGCACGCCGTGGGCCTTGCCGGCACCCGTGAGCCCCATGAAGTACGGGTGTGAGCCGTAGAGGTTCACGTTCGGGTCCATGGCGCCCTGGTCACGCGCCCAGAGCGTGTGGCGGTCGCCGGGGTTGAGGCGGATGTTGCCGTGAGTGGTCTCGCCAAAGCCGTAGACGCTCGTGTCGTTGCCGACCGCCGTGGCCACCTGTAGGTACTGGTCCTTGAGCACGAGCGGGAGCTTGGACGTGTCGAAGAGCACGGCGCCGTCCGACTTGCGCGTGACCGTGAACGTGAACGGGTTCTTACTGTAGCTGAAGCTCAGGTCCGAGTCCTTGCCAAAGAGCGTCTTTTTGTTAAAGGCCTTGTCGCCTAGCGCGCCCTTGGCGTAGAGCGTGTTGGGCACCTGCCAGCGCGTCTCGCCCTTATCGGCGATCTTGACGCGGATGCCGCTCTCGATGCCGCGCGTGACCTCGACCGTGAGCTCCTTGACGTCGTCGCCATACAAAGCCGTGGCGTTGTTGAGCCCCAGCTCGATAGTCAGCCGGTCCTTGGTCTCGCGAAAGCTCTTGACAGCGTACCCGGCGCTGGCCGCGTACTGCTGCACGGGCTTGGGCGTCGGCTGCTCGGTGATCTTGGAGACCACGGCCCACGTGCCAGCATTCTGCACAAGGTAGTTCTGGTTGTCGTTGTTGTCCCAGACGCCGTTGTTGTCGTTGAAGACAAACTCGAGCTGCGCCGTCTTGATTTCGTACTCGAACCAGCCGTTATCGGCCGTGTAGTTGCCGCCGTAGGTGCTCGGGGCCATGGCGATACCTGGAGCAGATGTCCAGCCGTCACCGGCCGAGTAGTGGATGTTAGGGTTCGTCCAGATCTTGGTCTGGAAGAGCATCTTGAGGTTGCCCGAGCCGTCGTCGTCCTTGACGAGCTGCTGCGCTTGGCTCACGACGCACGCGAGCGCGATGAGCAACTGCCCGAGGCGCAGCGAGCCGATTCCGAGGAGCGTCATGGTTTCGTGTCTTCTTGTTGCTGGAGAAGGTGCTTGGTGCTTGTGCCTTATGAGGTAAAATATGAAGTGAGCTGACCTGGGTGGCGAGGCTTCTGTCAGCCGGGGATCACCTGGGAAAAGGACGGCGTGTTGAGTGAGTGAGTGCTGCTGCTTTGGATCTTCAAGTGAGCTTGGAGACGTGGTCCAGCTCACTTGATTTCTATGGTTGCAGTGTGCAGAGACCAGCCGAGCGATCAGCCAGATGGCGAACGGCTCAACTTCGAGAGCGTAAACCCATCCCCCCTGAGAATGAACTCTGAACTTTCGCGTCCACTTGGACGAGAGCTTAAGATATGTTTGTATGAAAAAGCTGCTTCGGTTCAACGGATGCAGCACTGTACACTGTACCGGTACTCTGGTAGGGTAGGCTGCAGTTTCGCAAAGTTGTGGTTTCGTTCGAAGTGATGTGACTTGACGTTTGGAGGAATCAATCAGGTTGGCGCAAGAGAAAGAGAGAAAGAGAGAAAGAGAGACGCAGTGCGACAGGCTCACCGCTTTAGGCAGCGTCAAGAGTGTTAGGATACCAGTACGTCACGAGTGTTAGGATACCCGTACCAAGAAATCAGCAGCAGTGTGCCTGTCTTAGCTCCGGTTAGAGCCGACGATCGCGTGTTCTTCACGGACCTGGACAGCACGAAAGGCTCGTTCATCAACGACGAGTCCGTTGAGCCGCATGAGCCGCAGCTGCTCAGCACGACGACGCCCAGCAAAGTGTACGTTGGCGTCGGCGGCTCGGACTTGCTGCTGAGCTTCACACGACGGCCTTAGAACCAACCCACACTTAATATCGCACCGGAGCGCTTCAAGATGCTCAACAATGGGGACATGATGATCCGCACAAAGTATTATATTCTCTGTTTTTCCTCATTTTCGATCTGTTGTTAACTGTGTATCCCTACTGGTGAGATGGCTGCTGCACTGTGCCAATTAGCAATTTCAACAGCGCCACTTGGTACGCAACGCCACGAGAGCTTGTAGCTTTTCGCCCTCGGCCTACGATCGCGAGATCTGGTCCTTGATATCGTCCGCGATCTTGTCCGGCTTGTCAAGCACGGCCTGCGCGTCGCTGTCGCCCTTGAACACGAGCTGGCACTTCGTCCAGCTCGAGCCAGCACCGGCACCGGCGCCAAAGCCCGTGAGCGCACCACGAGCCGCTCCAGAGCCTGTCATCATCCATTGTATACACACACATGTGAGTTCCAAGATAAGGCAGCAAATATTAATGGGAACAACACCAAACTTGCGGTAAGAGCTACGCACGCGCGATGACGACGGAGGTGAGCCCGCCGGCGACGAGGCCCGCGGCGAAGTGCAGCGTGAAGTTCTCGATGCACTTGTCCCACTTCTCCGAGATCCGGAACTCGGACGGCACGTCCGCGTTGCTCTTGTCGGCGCTCATGATTTGCTTTTTGCCTGGTGTTTTCGTATTTTGAGGTACAAGTACGGTACCATCACATACCGGTTTATTTGTGGAAAACCGGTTGTGCTGACTATTTAGCCGGTATCAATACCGGTCTGTTTCATTGCAAGATAAAAAGGCAACATTGCAAGATAAAGAGTGCACAATAGTGAGAAAAAAAATGAGACAGATACCGGTCAAATACTGTATGATTTTTGTCAATAATATGTATTGTTTTTAATCGGATTACGTCATCCGGTACACAAAAGATAAACAAGAGGATAAATGTGAGCCTGGATCTACGGCTGCCCTTTGCGTATACAATATATCAAATTAGAGAAACAATATCAAATCAGACAATTTAACTTGCAACATCAGATGAAAGGTCCAAAAGAAGACAATAAAATAACCATAACAAGATAATTGCAGATACTTGTGAAATGGCGGGCCCACGCGCAACAATTTCGTTGGAAAAACAAGAGATCATTCTACGAAAGAACGGCATCGCGCCGGAGCGCACGGCTGGTGCCGTGACCCCTTCATTAAACTCTACCTACACAATAGCACGAAAGCGTGAACGGCTGGTAGCGATTATTAGATCAGTGTGGGGTGTCATACCGCAGACGTCATCGCGCAGAAAAAGATCGATTGACGTATGAGACAACCGGATACAGTCCACACACTAGACCTTTTGACCAGAAACTGACCACCACATGTGTTGCTTTGTGTCCAAGAAAATCACCCATATGGAAAAGTAAATAACCCAGTAACTTGTGGTTGACAGAACAACAGCCATAAATGTAGATATCAGCTGTTTCTCTCTGCCATCTCCACTTTGCTTGATATTTACGTATCTTCTCAATCACTACCACACTTGTCGCTGAAATGCCAATGAAGAAAGTCATTTAAGAAGTTCCTCACTCGTTGCCAAGCCCACCCCACTCCCCAGTCATCCCAGTCACTTCAGCCATGGTTCATCGTTACGCCCCCGCCACGGACCACGACCAGGTCCTTCAAGCTCTCGAGATGCTCGACCAGCGAGCAGCCGACCGCCAAGAAGAGCTGCGCCAGTTCTCTGCGATCGCCGCCGTGGACGACGACGAAGACAGCTCTCCATCGCCGGTCTACGACCGCTTCTTTAATCACGGCGGCGCCGGCGCCGTCCGGACCATGACCAACTTCTCGTCGCGGAAGTTCAACACTCTCTGGTTCACCATGGTGGACCACATGACACGCCACTGGAACATGGGCCACGGCAAGCGCTCGTAGTTTGCCGCCAAGGATGTGTTCTTCATAATGCTGCTCGTTCTGAAGAACGGCGGCATGTGGGACATGGCAGCGCGCGTGTTCAACGTGCCCACGCCCATGTTCATCCAGATCATCGCGAAGTTTCTCCGCGTCGCCGCCCCCAAGCTATATGACGAGCAGGTCGCTGCGAGAGCACACAAAGAGAACATGCGCTTTCTGGTGACGTCCGGGCACACCTTTCGCAACTTCCCGTGCGCGATGTACGCCATGGACGTCACCTTTCAGCAGTGCAACCGCCCTGTCGGCAACAGTGGCGAGAAGAATCCGTTTTACAGCGGCAAGCACCATCTCCATGGACTGAAGGTGGAGGTGTCAGTGAACCCTCGCGGCTTCGCCATCAACTGCACCGACTTTGCCAAAGGGAGCGTCGCGGACATCCAGGTCTTCCGGCGCAACCTCGAGTTCCACCAAAAGATGCGCGTTAAAACAGAGCACGACTTGGCGCTCGAAGACCGCGGCCCGATGAACGCCCAGTTCTCGCATGAGTGGGTGCTCTTGGCGGACAAAGGGTATCAAGAACTCGCGCAGCAGCTCCAGGCTGTTCATCCAACAAGGGCGCCACCAGGACGCCGTCTTTTAGCCGATGAGGAGCGTGAGAATGACAAAATTTCGAGCGACAGGGTCATTGTCGAGAATTATTTTGGGCGGCTGTGTACGTTATGGCGCATTTGCGTAGACAAGTACCGGTGGGGGCGCGATTTGTATGATGATATTTTTCAGGCGTGCGTAAGCTTAACCAACTTCCACGTAGCGACCAATCCGCTGCGCGACACTGACAGCGAGGAGTTCAATCGCGCCCAGAATCGCCTGATCGGTATCGGGACGGAAACTGATTGTCGCAGGCGTCTCACGCAAGACAGCTACCGCCGTAGACAGCGCCGTCGCTCCCAGATTGACTTTGACGACCTTCCAGGGCAAATATAGATTACGATCTTCTATCAAGCAGTTTTGAGTCAACTCCCAACATGCTCAACTTCATTCGAGTTTGTTGATCCCTTTTCCACTTTACTCGGTCATTTAAATTTGCTGATAATTTCTCCCAAGTTGACAAGCTGTTTTTATTCTTGTGGGCAAATCGAAATATTTGTCACAAACTTTGAACAGACTGTGTCACTTCCGAAATATAAAGTTGCTGCTTTTGAGATCTACTGATAGAAGTACACATGAGACTGTTAGCTTGCAGTTCAAAAACTGATATCATATATCTGAGTTTGACAAACGGACATTACGAATCAAAAGGCTTGCGCTGGTCGAGGCCAGAGTTTGATGCTATAAATGGTGTGAGTTTGTCCATGTAACTTTGGAGGTGTCAGGTTATTTGAAGAAACATAACAAGTCTCTAAATATTGAATTGCAAGATGCCCGATAAGCATTGCGCCAGAGTAGACTGAATAGAAACCCGCTTACATATCAGGATATGATAGACGAGTTTGAGCGTGCACCAACCCAGACCCAAGTACACACCTCAGCGACATGGATCATCCCGCACCTCCGAGCCCCACAGCGACTGCGCTTGGCACATTAGCGACCTCCTCCACTGATGTCAGTTCAGCATCGCATCCAATCCCGATAGCGACTGCGCTTGGTGTTAATGTGAGCTTCTTCATCAATATGAGCTTTGCGTCACAATCAGAGGCGTTTGAGGCTCTCAAGAAATATTGCGAGAAATTTTACTTCACGATCAAGAAGAAAAGGGACAACAGCAGCAAGACAAAATCAAGAAGCGCAGCGAGATTTGATTACGTCTTCCCTAAAGCCGGCAAATACGTAAAGTACGACCCACAGTTCACATTAACAGGACGCAAGAAGCAAACTTCAACACGGTTATGTGAATGCCCATGAAAAGCTGAAGTCCTTAAGCAAGGCATCGAGTGGATCGTTAACTTCAGTACATGCTCCACAATCACGACGCTTCAAAGAACCTGTCCATCAAGCCCAATGCATGCACGCTGAACAACCACCATGTGAAGTGGGCACTGCGAGCTTCCACTAAGTTCGGACTTATAGATGATGCACAAACAGTACTTTGGCAGAGCGGTACTGCAGTGTAACTCGCTCGTGTACCCCGTTACATCGTCGGTGAGCTCGTGGGCAGTGGCAGAACTACGGTTGGGCTAGGGTGCGCTGAGAATAAAAAAAATCGTATTTTTAGACAAAATATCCGGATTTCATCGAAATATTGCCCAACATTCTGCTATTTTCGATGTAAAAGTCGCTAAATTTTCTCTATAAAATAAATTATCCGATTTTGTTTCCTTGCCCCCCCCCTCCCCACAAATAACGTATATTTGCTACTGCTCATGGGCCACGGCAACGCGGTTGTCCGCGAATACTTGCAACCAAGTTCATGCAGGGTGTAACGGGGTGAGACGTTGCGCGACGTACACAAGTGCGGTTACGAGGAAGCGTGCAGTGCTTGAGCCAATCCCAAGTACTGAAGACGACTAGTACATTGTATGCAAAGCTCGGACCTTATCCCTAGCTCACACAGAAGAACT
>JAASFY010000214.1:0-31378 GCA_023334035.1 Globisporangium okanoganense | reverse complement strand
GTACTTAAGCTGCTGCTGAGCTCCAAGAACGCGCTCGAAGCGTCGAAACTCGCCGCGATTCTCAGGAAATGGGTGCTCAGCAGCAGTTTTGATTCGGTTCAGAAGCTCAGCAGTTCTGTGCATGCGGTGGTAAGATGAGCTTGGAAGCCCATCGCTTCAGGTGATCATCAATGTAGCACAGCTGTGATTCCCTTCTTCCTTGTATCAATGAAGCTCATTTTCGACCTCTTTTTCAAATCACACAAAATGCGCTGGCGTACTTAACTGTTCGCTCTGTTAAGTACGACAATTTCCTTTTTGGTGGTGTTTGGCGCGCTTTTTTGGTTTTTTGGCAAAAGTTTGCACTTTGAAAAAGAGGTCGCAAGCCACCGCCCACGAACGAACGAACGCCAGCAACAGAACGCGATGGCGCAGCAGCAAGCGCTGGAGCAGCCGCTGGTGCAGTGGGGACGCTTCACGCTCGTGTCCAAGGAGCTGCCGAATGAGAGTGACCACCTCTACTTTTGCAAGAACGAGCACCGCATCGGCCGCAACCGCGTGCGTTCCGACCTCATCCTCGACAAGCTCTGGATCAGCTCCGTGGTACCGTCTTCCTGTTGATTTCTCTCTCTCTGCTGCGCGTGCGCATTCGTTCTGTTCTAATAATGTTGTATATTTGCTGTACCACTCTCTATGTGTGTGTTTGTGCAGCACTGTGTTGTCACGCTGGAAGATGCAGGCGATGATGCAGCAGCCGACGAGAGGTTCACTATCCAGATCCTGGATCTGAGGTACGGCGTCGTTATATATATCAGTGGTACTGACGAGTGCTTACAATGACAGTAGATTCTAAGTATACGCTGCTGTGTTGCTGTTGAGCAGCCGCAACGCCGTGTACGTGAACGAAGAGCGCGTGGGCAAGTCTAATACGGCGGTGCTCAAGGCGAACGACACGATCCACTTCACCAAGCCAGGGCTCAACACCAGGACGATCTCGCCCACTGTCTACAAGTTTGAGATCTTGTACGTATTTATTATGTATATATTGATCTGCTGTGTGTATGTGGATTGTGGGGCCGTAAAGGAAGACCAGCTGATATTTAATTACTTATGGGTTTATCATTTTGTAACAGTGCGGACGGGTTCTCGGAAGCGAACACGCGGCTTCGCAATGCTCAAGAGGCGTTGGAGAGCACGCCCAACACACAGCCAGTGACCACGCCAGCAGCACCAGCGGCTTCTGCTGCTACGCCAGCCACCAGTGCGACGGCAGACGCCTGCTCGACCCAGGGCATGGCGCACGCGTCCCCCAGCGTCACGATCGCCCCGACGCAGAACATGGGCTCCGCGCAGAAGAACCGGAAGCGGTCCGTGGACAAGACCCACGAGGACATGGACGTGGACTTCACGGCGACCGGCCACCTGTCGTCTGCAGCGCGCGCCCCATCAGTGTCCTCGGCCTCTGGCTCTGGCTCTGGCTCGTCTTCCAAGAGACTGCGGCGCGAAGCAAAGGCCAGCGGTACCCCCAGCGATGCAATCGACGCTGAAACCACGGCGCGCATCCAGCAGTCGAACCGCGACCTGCGCCGGCGGCTGGAGGAGTCCAAGGGCCGCGAGCTGGCGCTGAGCAAGAACCTGAGCGAGGCCGAGATCGAGATCCTGTCGGTCACGAGCAAGCTCGAGGAGTGCCACGAGCACGGCAAGAAGCTCCAGGACGAGCTCAACCGCAAGGACGACGAGGCCGACGAGCGCGAGCGGCTCATCGCGCAGCTCAAGCAGGAGAAGCTCAAGCAGGACGTGGACCTGGCAGCCTCTGCGCAGGCGCTCATCGCTGCGAACGACATGGTAAAGCTTCGCGACGCGGCGATCGAAGACTTTGAGAGGGAGAAGACCAAGCTCGAGACGAACCTCGCCACGGTCACGGCCCAGCTCAACTCGATCATGTCCAAGAACGCGACCTTGGGCGCCCAGGTACGAAACGAACCGTGGGGCACAAGATGCTTGGAACCTGAAAACCTGCATAAGTTTGCTATCGGTATTGACATCTGAACTCTCTGTGTTGTTGTTTTATAGGTGAACGAGTTGGAAAAGAAGACCCGCAAGCTCGAGAATGCCAAGCTGTCTGTTTCAAATAGACGCGAGGTTGTCGAAGAAAATAAACGGTACGTCTGGGTGTTTGTTCAATTGTCCATGGCTCTTGTTGAAATTATATGAATTAACTATAACGACTGTACCTCTTGCGGAATGGTGTCCTCTCTGTGTCCACAAACCTATCTACCTATCTACCTACCTATCGACAGTGAGGTGCAAGAGGAGAAGGACATGATTGGCAATACCCTGAATGACGCGATGCAGGTCTTTGCAGAGATCCACAAGCAGCTGCTCCGCGGAGAGAAGCTCGCGTCGAGGCCGATCGTCGCTGAGTTCCTCGCGTCGTGCCGCCGCCGTCGCCGCCAGTCGGAAGAGGAAGACTCGGCGTCAACCGAGCACTCGTCGTCGCTGGGCGACTTGCGCAACTTCACTGACAGCTCGTTGTTCCTCTCGGAGCAATCGCAGCCAACGCCCGTGAGCTCGTCGGACTTGAACAACACGCAGCAAGAACCGGACGAGGCCGAGACGCTGGACCAGGACGCGGCGCTTGCCAGCGCGCCGCTGCCGCCGCTGGATCCGGTCCTGGCTGGCGCGCGTCAGGCTTTGCAGCTGAAGCGGAGACGCTCGTCTCAGGACGCCGACGATGAAGACAGCGACGCCCGGAAGAAGCCGAGCGTTGCAGCAGACGGTGGTGATGGTGATGATGACGAGCACGATACGCCCGACCAGCAGCGAGGCGACTCGGAGGAGTCTGCGATCTCGGTGCACTCGGCGTCCAAGACCCCACCTGCCAAGCCGCTTCGGGCGACCGCGACGCCAGTGCACTCGCAGCAGGAAGAAAAAGAGGTTGCTAAGCAGATTGTCGTGGTTGCTCCTGATGTCGTTGAAGTCGTGGTCGTTGAAGACGAAGCTGCAGAGCCAGAGCAGGAGGAAGAAGAAGAGGTAGCTGGCGATGAGGAAGACAAGGTCACTGCTGCTAAGGAGCCCGCTACTGACGCCAAAGTTGGCAAAGAAGAAGATGATGACGAAGAAGAGGAAGACGACGACTTTGTCATTCTCGACGCAGCACCAGCACCAGTCTCGACGAAGACGAATGAGGACCAGGACGACAGCAGTGACGACAGGAAGAAGAAGAAGCAAAACGACGACGAGTGTGACGTCACTGCGGCCGCCGATCAGAAGCAAGAAGTGAATGAAGACGATAAAGACGACGAAGATGGGGACAGTGATGACGAGGACGAGCCGCCCGTGCTAACGCGCAGCGCCCCGGAACAGCAGCAGCGCTGGCTGCCGATGATCTCGCACGACGAGAGCCTCGACAGCCAGGCGAACGCGAGCGAGAGCGCCGGCATTTTTGACGACGAGATCCAGCTCTCGCAGTGATTTTTTTAAACGTACCAATGACAGACAACCAGGCCATTTTGATATTGCGTACTGGTACTAATTCTGGTGATTGACAGTGCGCTGCTAGTTTACTAATTAAAATGATTATTAAAAATGCAGGCGTCAGTATGTGGAGAAGGCCGCAAAGTGTGGGTCCTCGAGCGGGTGTGCGGCCACGCGTGTGAAGCCGTCGAACGTGGGCTTGTCGCTCTTCATCTCGGCGAACGCTTGGCGCTGGATCTTGGCGTCAAAGGGCAGGTATCTAACAGAATAATATTACACACACGAGCAATAATATTATCATAGCAAGTGAGCTGGCCTCCGTCATAATAAATAAATATATATGAGGGATTTTCGTTCACTACATGAGCTCGAGCGTCGGCGCCGGGTCGAACGCGTGCTCGTTCACGATCGCGATCGGGTTGAGGTCCAGGCGGCTAGCAGGCACAGAGTGTGTATGAGACAGCATAGCTCGCAGTATGTTAACGAAGCGAGCCGCACGTACATGACTTTGAGCTTGGTGAGTGGAGATTTGGCGCTCGAGAACGTGCCGTCGGCGTTCTCGGCGTTGCCCTGGAACATCTCGGGCACCACGCGCGCGAACTTGTTGCCCATTAAGTACCTGCACGTAGGCAGAGTCAGTGCACTATGCTAATGCATGGCCTATAGATTTGTAGATGGAGAGAGGTGGGCCGCACAAGTGCGTCGTCTCGAGCGGCAGATTCGATGGCACGTGCTGGCAATGGACATGAATGTGTTAGCCATGGATTATTGATTGTCAAGAGCGTTCGGGCTGTGGTTGATATTACCTCGAGGCCGCGGAAGTCGCAGTAGACAGACACGCGGACCCGACCAATGCACTGGCAGACGGTCGGGCACGCGAGAGCGCTCTGGGCGGCGGAGAGAAGCGCGAGCGCAGCGGCCCATCGCCACCACATAGAGCTGCTCATTACGATCAATTGGAGCTCTTGGCAAAATGCCTCTTCGTGATTGGCTTCAGATTGAATGCCGCGTGCATATAAAAAGTGTGTTTTACAATTGCTATACCTCTTTGTTTCACATATAGTATCAACATCATACTATTTATATTTGTATTAAACGAATAAAAGATTGCATGTGTAGAGTATTTGTTACTAAAGGTAAATTTGCTTTTCAGCCAATCGAGAAGCAATACAAAGCAAATTTCAGCCAATGATACAACGCTTGAGATTTCGCCTTGGACAAAGGAGCGAAAAAGCAAACAAGAAAGGAACCGAGGAAACGAAGAAGGCGGCATGACGACTGCGCACCGACCGACGTGGCACGCGGCCGTGGGTCAGCAGAACGAGGGCGGCTGGCAGGCCGGAGGTGCGTTTTTCTACATGTTGTCATGCTGATCCCTGTGCTGTGCCTCGCTCATATATTAACAGTGTGGGGGCGTCTTTTTTCACTTGTGCAGGCGCGCTGAGCGAACAATTTTCCGCGCGCGACCTCCCAGCGCACAAGAAGCTCAAGTACAGGTAGTGAATCCTTCACAATCGCCGTTATATAGTGACTTGTTGACCACGTATGTGCCGTTATGAGACGTTCAAGCTCACTGTGTGTGTCGTTATGCGCTGGGCAGACAAGTGGGACAGGGCACTGCGAACGAAGTGGAGCTGCTCGATTTGCGCACGGAGCTCGAGGGCAAAGAGCACAAATACGAGGAGGACAAGGGGAAGACGAAGGATACCGCGCAAGGTACGATTTATTAGATCACTGTACGCCTGCTTGTTTCTATGTTAATTTATCACGCACTCTGTAGATAAATTGCGGCGGCTGGAGGAAAACAAGAAGCTACTGCTGCTGGGCGACTCGGAGGCCGACGCCCGCGAGTCGCAACTGAAGAGCGTCGCAAGCAAATACGACGATGCAGATGACGACGCCGACGACTCGGACGCGTCGAGTGATTCCGACAGCGACAGGTGCGCAACACGGGTCTCTTAATTTGTGTCTTTATAGCATTGCGACCGGACGTCATCATGCTCATAATATTTTATTTTATTTTATATTTTCATATAATATAGTGACGACGATGACGAAGAGGCCGAGCTGATGCGCGAGCTCGAGAAGATCAAGCGTGAGCGTGAAGAAGAGCGCGTGCGCAAGGAAGACGAGGAGCGCAAGGCCGTCGACCAGGCGTCTCGCGAAGAGATCCTGGAGGGCAACCCGCTGCTGCAGCATTCTGCCAGTTCTGCTGCTTTGGGTAGCAGCGCTAAGATGAAGCGCCGATGGAACGACGACGTGGTGTTCAAGAACCAGTCGCGTAACGAGCCGGAGCTCAAGAAGCGCTTCATCAACGACACGATCCGCAACGACTTTCACCGCCGCTTCCTGAGCCAGTACATCCAGTAGGCGAGTGCGTATCAAGATGCTGAGGTACGGAATCACCACTCTTGTCGTGCTTTATCATACTCTGAATAGCCACTCGCAGAGCTCCACAACGAAGAAGCAGATAAAGAAAAAATGTATTTGACAGGCATGCATGGGGATAATGGAGAGCCTACGAAGCCTGAGCGATCGTGCTTCTAGCGGACCTTGATGACCGTGCCGCCGACAAACTTGTGCACCGCACGCTCTTCGCCCGTGTCCGGGTCCGTCTCGCCCGGTCTCTTGACGAATTCGCCGTCCTGCTGCAGGCCACTGGGGAACTTGAACATGCAGCTGCCGATGGGCTTGCCGTTCTCGAAGCGGCCGACATAGGACCCGCCGTCCTTGAACACCCACTTGCCGTCCGTGATGACGTTGTCGGCCCAGTTGCCCACGAGCAGGCTCTTGTCACCCGTGAACTCATATGTGCCCTTGCCGGCGCGGATGCCCAGTGCGAACTTGCCGCTGAAGATGTCGCCGTTTTCGTACATGTAGGAGCCGTCGCCGTGCATCCGGTCCTGCTTCCACTCGCCATGGTACGTGTCGCTGTTGGGAAATGTCATCTTGCCCAGGCCCTGCTTCACGCCGTCCACGTACGTGCCCTCGTAGGTCGCGATGACCTTGACTATTAGGCACCAGTCCAAGGCGAAAATGTCACTGGCTCAGCTCAATGGACCCGACAATACTGACAATAAATGGACTCACGTTCGTCGTCGTCGCCCTTCTGGCGCCACATGTACTTGCCCTCGCCCTGCTTGAGGCGGTCGCTGCCGCCCACCGTGCCTTCAAAGGTGTCGCCGTTCGGGTACGAGATCTTCACGTCGCCCTCGCGCCGCAGGAAGTTAACCTCTTCGGGACGGTCGTCCACGTACTCCACCGCGTACACCTGGTTCATTATCATGAGCGCACTGTCAGCACGTACACTGCTGTGGATACGCGATGTCTACAGCCATGGACGTACCCCTTCGTCGCTCATGCTGCTTGCTGCTGACGTTGTTATCGAAATGAGCTCTTCATATTTATCACGCGTCGCTTCGTGGTGACACATTTCAGGTGGACCACATGATTTACCATCACTCTTGGCTAGATAGATCGCCCAGTCAATCAATCAATCCAATATCGTCCACCAGAGTCAAGATGCTGGAGCGGCGCGTGCTGGCGCAGACGCTGCGCAACGCCAAGCCCTTCTTCCTCATCGCCGGTCCGTGCGTGCTCGAGTCGGAGCAGATCGTGATGGAGATCGCCACGCGGTACGCTCCTCTCTCTCTTTCCGCTTCGTATTGCATTGTACCAAACTGAACGGAGCTGCTCGTATTTCTGATGGCAATCTATAGCCTCGCGTTGATCCAGAAGGAGCTGCAGATCCCCGTGATCTTCAAGGCAAGCTTCGATAAGGCCAACCGCCAGGACCTCTCCAGGTATATATGCCCCTACCATTGCAGCACTGGTGGCGTTGTGTATGAATGACAAGCAAGCTAACGTGACGCCATTCTGTATAACCACAGTTTCCGTGGCCCAGGGCTCGTCGACGGACTCAAGCTGCTGCAGCGCGTGAAGGACGTGACGGGCCTGCCTGTGCTCACGGACCTGCACGAGACGCACCAGGTGGCTCCGGTTGCAAAAGTAGTGGACGTGATCCAGATCCCAGCGTTCCTGAGCCGCCAGACGGACCTGCTCGTCGCGGCCGCCAACTCAGGCAAGCTCGTGAACCTCAAGAAAGGCCAGATGCTCTCGGCAGAGACCATGGTACAGTCAGCGCGTTGTTATGAGCGAAATGATGCCAAATATACTGATCCTGAGCTTGTGTGTGTTGCTTTCTGTGCATTAGCTCCTTGCTGCCAAGAAGCTATCGATCACACAGGGGGACCCAGGTGCATAGCTGGTCTATAGAGCGCTCTTTATGGATCTTTGACACTCTGTTGTACTGACTGTCGGTTGATTATCTATCCAGACTTTATGCTGACGGAGCGAGGGTCCATGTTTGGCTACGGGGACCTCGTCGTCGATGCGCGCAACCTGCCAAAGCTGCGTCGTTCGAACGGACTCGTGGTGCAGGACGTGACGCACAGTGTACAGCGGCCAAGCGGCACGCTGGCTGGCGCTGTCACAAGCGGTGGCGACAAGGAGTTCATCCCGACGATCGCGCGCATGGCGGCGGCCGTGGGCGTCGACGGCTTCTTCATGGAAACGCATCCGGACCCAGACAATGCGCTCTGCGACGCGTCTACGATGCTGCCCCTCGACCAGCTCCAGCCACTTCTCGAAGAGCTCATCGCGATCGCCAACGCCTCCAAGGCACTAAGTAAGTAAATCGACTTCTTCACCCTCACAATAGACTCAAAAGTCCTTGAGACTCTCCTCCATGATGGGCAGCGGATGTTCTTTCAGACGCAGCCGCTTGAGCATCCGGTTGATCTTGCGGTTGAAGCGGTCAGGACGCGGGCCCTTCTGTTGTCTGTTCTTGGTGCACAGGTGGCGCATGGGCTTTGGGATCTTTGGTTTGCGCGGCTGCACCTGCTCGTAGACCTTGTAGCGCTCATCGGAGACCTTGGAGTCGATCTCCTTCATGGTCTCGAGCACCTGCGTCCGCGTGTCAAAGTAGTCCTGGGCTGTGGCCAGGCGCTTGACTTTGGCCACGAGTGTCTGCCGGTATTGGCTCTCAACCTGCTCTGAGAAGACGCTCTTGCGCACCTCTTCCACTTTCACGGCAGGCAACGAGCCATTGCCATTGCCTCCGCCCTGCAGATGCTGGAGCTCGTACGCGTAAAGTTTGTTCGAGGCGCTCGAGAGCCCTTCGTAATCGGAGATCGCCGCTTTGCGTGGCACGAGGGGCATGGTGACGGCGCGCAGGCTGCGGTTGCTGCCAACCGGACTCTTGAGGGTCGGAGCGCGCGTAGTAAGAGGTGGCGAGGTCGCCATTACAGCTTTCGAATCCCCCAGTGGTGATTTGCCTATCACAGCACTAGTGCCCAGTTGGCACACCTGGCCTGGAAGGTGACTGAGGGTTTCGTCTTGGTTGCTGGTCTGCTTCTTTGCGACCTGGTCGCTGATGATGCACTTCGCTGCGATCTGGAGACTCACACGACGAGCGTGCTTGGATGGAGGACCTCCAGACGGTGGACGTGCTGCCGTGATTGCTGTTGCTGGTATCAAAGGCGTGGTTGAGTCACCACCTACGGAATCTGGATGGCTCTGCTGGGCGGCCTCGGTCACTGTATGGACGAACGTGAGCGTGTTCTTGACCGCCTGGGCCTTAAGACCCATCTCAAGCGCCCTCCGGGCCTTGTTTTTGCCGTTCTTCTGCTTGTCCGCCTGCTTCTTCTTGGATGCGACCATCGCGGCGCACGCGAGGTCGCCCGTGATGTGCTCCTTGCTGCCGCACCAGCCGCAGATGCACTTGCCGTCGTGCATCATCGCCTTTGTTGATCTATCATCAATTCAAACAAAAGATTGGTTTATTAGAAGCCGACGGTGTCTATAATCCCCAGTTGTATAGCCCAAGAGCGAGACAAACTCACATGGTGAGCACGAGCCCCGGGTTGGCGAGCGCGAGCTTCGTGCGCGTCTGGCGCCAGTTCTCGCGCGCCTCCGCAAGCGCCCGGAACTTGTGGTACGAGTCGTGAATGTGCTCCAGGCCGTGCATGAAGAAGAGCTCCTTCCACGTCTCTCTCTGTCGTGATACATGGATATACAACTGTCAGTGCTGTGATCGTCAATATAGATACAAAAAAGACCTACATCCATGATGAGCGTCTTGACGTCCGTGACCGCCAGGAGGTCCGTGTTGCAGACAGTCTTGTTGAAGAGCACGGGGTACTCGCCGCAGACGTCATGGTCCTGGTACACGTTGAGCTCCAGTGCGATGCGCTTGGTCTGCTGATGGTGCTTCTTCGCGTCCTTGCTGCCACTCGCATTCCCAGTGCTGTTGAGGCCACCATTGGATTCCTGGATCGACCGCTTCGACGACTCGTTCTCGAGGCGCGTGCACTTGAAGACTGTGCCATTTGGATTCAGATAGTGCACCAGAGGCGTGCTCTCCTGCACGATACCAGAGTATATGAAGTACACGACGTTCGCCTCGGAGCCCACGCGCGTGAGGAACGTGTCAGAGGGGAAGTTGAGATGCCTCAGTCGGTTCGAGAGCCGCGTGAGTTCCCCATGCGGCCATTGGTCGAAAAAGAAGAGCGTCTCGAGGTACTCGACCTGCGTGAAGTCCAGCTGCGACGAATTTGTGATGCGGATCAGCCGCTGGTACGCGCCGCGCTTGAGGCAGATAAACGACGTGGCCGTGTCGCAGAGGATCGTGCACGACCGGCGCGCCGTCGGGTCCATGACTGCGAGCTCGCCAAAGGTGCCACCGGAACCGATCTGCTTGATGAACGAGCCATAGTTGACCGGCAGCGGGTTGCCCTCGCCATCCATGCGCTCGGTGGCGGTCATGTGCACTGGCTGTCTATCATTGCTCGCCTTGTCCTGGATGCCGTTCTCCTCGTTCTGCACGATGAGTTTCTTCTTCGAGTCGATGAAGAGCGAGACGGTGCCCTCGACGATGATGAAGAACGTGTCGCCATAGTCGCCCTGGTAGCACACGACGCCCTGCGCGGGCAGCTCGAGCAGCGTCATCTCGCGGCAGATCGTCTTGCAAATGATCTCCTGTGCGCCGTGGAAGATCTTGTTGGTGCTGCCGTTCTGCAGCACGAACTCGTAGAGCGTGTCGATGTCCTGCGAGTCGCGCACCTCTGGGGCCTTCTCCAGGATGCGGTGGATCGCCAACACCTCCTTCAGGCGCTTGCGCTCCACCTCGCCCTCGTACTGACTCTGCAGCTGGTCGTGCAGATCCAGCAAAAACGAGCTGCGCCGCTGCAGCGTCTGGATTGTCGCCTTGCGCGTGAGCGGCGTCATAGGCGATGCTGCTGCCTGCATCCTGCTGAACACGCCACTCAGTAATTCAGGATCAGTCCTGCAGAGGAAGCGTGAATCGACCAGCATGAGGCTGTTGGCAGCCTATAGTGACCCCCCCCCCTTTATAAATAGGGACATCGCATGATGATGCCGTCTTATTCACTGCCAATCCTCCTCCAAGCTATAGCAAAGTCTCAGTTGTTGATAAGTCAGACAGTGAGTGAGTCGCATGCTATTATGAAAAGAGTTGTTTACCATACCATACCGCCAGCCGCCGCCTACAGCCTTATCTTCCAGGCTCAGTCCGAGTCAGATGAGTCGCTCGAGTCGCTGGAGCTCGAGCCGGACGAGCTGCTGCCACTGCTGCTGCTGCCCGAGCTGCTGCTGCTCGAGTCGCTGTCCGAACCACTGCTACTGCTGTTGCTGCTAGCGTCACCACCCGTGGGTTTCGTGGCCTGCGCCATGATCATCTTGGGCGCGTTCTTTAGGAACTCGCGCAGGTCCGTCGTGAGCCCGCCGAGCCCGATGGACGTGAAGAAGTTGATCGCGAAGCGCGTGTTGCGCGGGTTGTCCTTGGGGAAGACACCCGCGAACGTGTCGGCCATGATCTCGTCTAGGAAGCGTTCCTTGAGCTTCTTAAGCCCCATGTGCTCCGAGAGCTCCTGGCACAAGATCTTGATGAAGATGCGGCTGGACGACGTCGTCTCCTCCTCGTTCAGGCGGATGTACTCGAACACGGTCCACGGCAGCGCGTCCGTGAGCAGCTGGTGCGCAAAGAACTTGGCCACGTTGCGCAGCTTGTTGGTCTCCAGGCGGTGGATCAGCGCATACTGCTCGGCGAAGCACTCGTCAAAGCCGTCCTGGTACTCGCGCTTGATCATGCAGAACCGCTGGCCCAGCAGTCCATAGTAGCGCAGGTACGTGCGCTCCTGGCTGCAGCACTCGATGAGCATCGAGCAGATCTCCTTCTCCTGACCCGGTCGGATGTTAAGTTTCATCAGCTTGTGCGCGCACTCCTCGTGGCTGATGCTCGACATGATCGTGAGGTAGATCGTGCGGCGCAGGTTCACGAGGTCCTGCTCCGTCATGTCCTGGATCGCAGAGCTGTCAGCCGCCGACTGCTGCTGCTGTTGCTGTTGGGCTTCGGCCTCCGAGTCCTCGCCATCATCGTCACTCCCGCTCGAGCCGCTCTCTCCGTCCGAGTCCGAGTCCGACTCGCCCAGAATCTCCTTCTTGATCGCCGCCCACATCTCCTCGTTCTTCTCATACTCCGGGTCCACACGGAAGACGTCAAGTTTGTCCTCGCGGTCGATCTCTTCCTCCAAAGTCGTCTCGTGCGTGATCTGATCACCGGACTCAACCAAATCGAGCTGCTCGTGCACCGCCGGATAATCAGCGAACCCGCCTTTGCGGATCGCAAATAGCCCTTCGATCGTGTACTGCACGCGCTTGTCGATCTCACCTTCGTGCAGAATGCCTCGGAAGCGCTCAAAGATCGCGCGCAAGCCCTCGGGACAGAGCTCGGCGAGGATCTGACCGCACTCCTTCGTAAAGTTCACAGCCACTTCCACTGAATCGTCGGTCGGGTTCGCAAGCAACAGCGTCAGCACCTCCAGTGCGAGCAGTTCGTGGACCACCTGCTGGTTCACCAGGTGCGCAATAAATCGCACGAGCGCGATCGCCACGACCTTGTCGCCTCGCTTGAACGCGCGGCGGAAGCGATGCACCACGCGCTTGACCACCAACTCGCCGTTCTCCGGCATCTTCGTGTTGATCACCGCGACGAGCGCCGCGTAAATATGCGTGAAGCCAGGCGACGCCAGCTGCGCCTTCATGATCGAACGCGCGACGAGCCCTCGAGCGCGCACGAGGTTCTCCTGGAAGAGCTCGGGGATGATGTTGCTGATGTTCGAGACGTTCACCTTGTTGATGAGTCCGTTAATGCTCTTGCGCAGCGCGTCCCACGTCTGGCGCTGGTACTCGGGCGAGCTCTTGTCAGTCACGCTCTGGCGCATCTGCGCGAGCTTGAACGGCGGGATATACACGCCGCCGGTGCGGCCGCTCTTGCCGTCGTTCGCAAACAGATTCACGCGCTGGATGGGCTCAGCAACAGCAGCCTCAGGTTTTGCTTCCGGCTTTCCCTTGGAAGGTGTCGATGGCGAAGCAGTGGGCTTGACAGATTTCTTTTTGTCTGCGCGGTCGGTTCTCTTCGGCTTTCGCTCCTTCTTGCGCGAGCTGCGGGGAGGCGTTCGGTCGCTCTCACTGCCACTGGAGCTGCTGCTGCGAGACGAGCTTCGTCCGCGGCGTCTGCGCTCGCTTCGCTTGTGTCGCGACTTGCGCGGCGGCGTGCGATCACCACTCTCGGAGCGGACTCGACCACCGCCGCTGCTGATCTTGGCCTTGCGCGGTGGCGTCTTGTCGCCACTATTCGAGCGCTTCCGCGCACTCTGCGCAGCCTCACGCGGCGGCGTTGCCACTTCGTCCCTCTCCTTCAGACCTGCATCTTCGCTGGGCTTTGACTTGCGAGGAGAAGCAGAAGCCTTGCGGGCATCACGCACCAGAGTCCGCTCACCACTGGGCGAACGCGACTTTTCCCAGGTCTTCTTGGTCGGAAGCTCTTCCTTCACAACTGATTTCTCCTTTTCCGCATCATCTTCGCGTTCGCTAGTTCTTCTGACATCTGCGCTGCTCTGCTTCTGCTCTGCTTCTTTCGGGTCGGGGTGCAGTTTCTTCGCTGCATGGCCACTGGTCACCCTGTCGCTCTCCGCTTTTGCTTCCGCACTCGGCGAGCGCTCTCTCTTGCGCGTTGGCTCATCTTTTATAGCAGCCGCGGCAACAGCAACAGTGGCGGTGGTTCCGTTTCGCGTCGTCGACGGTCGCGTGGCGCGTGGAGGCGTCACTGAGCGCGACGTCTTGCTTTCCTGCGTCATCCCTTTCTTCACCCCCCTCTCTTCACTGTTACGAGCCGTTCGCTCGGATGTCGTAGCTCGTTTACCTCGCGCTGGCGATCTTTCCGAAGACGACGAGCCGGAAGAAGATCTCGATCGGGACGAGCGCGAACTGCCACTCGCGCTGCGACGGCGTCTGTCGCCACGTCGCCCAGCTGCAGCAGAAGCTCTGCCACCACCACCACCACGGGATCTCGAGCGCGAGCGCGACGACGAAGATGACGAGGCCGAGCGTCCGCGTCTGCTGGTTGCGGCAGCACGGCCGCGGCCGCCAGTTGGCGAGCGGGCGTTGCGCGCACCACCGCGACCGGTACTGCGACTACGGCTTCGTCCGCGACCACGCACAGGTTCCCGTTCGGTGCTGCGGCTGCGGTTGCTGCGTCCACGGCGCGCGGGCGGGCGAGACGATAAGCGCGCCATCTTGATCTGTTTCTCTCGATTATTCAGTGGCCGCCGCTTTATGGGGAGGGAGGAAAGCAAGGGCCATTTGAATTGTTGTGCGAAGGTACCGTAAAGTGGCGCTACGTGATGCAATTGTTACTTGAATGTCGCACGAAGACACTTTCCATCACTTGAAAATCGCAGAGTGTGAGGCGCCGAATATGAAGGTGAAGCAGGCGGCGATGGGCAACTTCACGGCCGTGGCGACGCGGCGCATTGCGGGTCTCCTGAGCGCCGCCCACGGCAGCTGCAGCAATCGCAGCTCTCTGTTACTACGAGCGCCTTCTTCTACTTCTTCTGCATTCTCTACAACTGCAGCTGTGGATGGCGACGCAGCAGCGACGCACAAGTACGAGAATGTGCGCAAACTGATCGTCGGCCTGGGCAATCCAGGCGAGAAGTTCGCCAAGACGCGGTATGTATCTCTATGAAGTTAGCATGCATGTATCAGCGGATTCACGCAGCTCGCTGAGTCTTAACGTGTGCGCATGTGTGATTGCAATTGCTAGACACAACATTGGCTTCATGGCAGTGACGCATTTCCTCGATTCATATGCGCACCAAGTGCTGGTAAGTACAGTTACGTCAGTTATGTGATTACAAAATGCCGTTGAGCTGCTTCTCCCAACACCGCGTGGCTTATTCACTAAGTGAAAACACACACAAACAGGGCAAGAAGTTGGCGTTCCAGCACGAAGCCAGCAACCACGGTGACGTCGCGCGCTTTGCGATCTCGTTCCAGCAGGACGCCGAACCACACGCTGTTCGCACCACCGCCACCACAACAAATGGTGAAGATTCTGAAACACCACCGCCACCTCTAGTTCCTGTGGCGTACACGTACCGCGTCGACGACCTCGTGAGCCGCTCGTCGAAGCGCCGCAAGGAGAAGACGCTCGTCGAGGGCGTGCCGCATCCAGACGTAAACGTCGCTCTTCTGCTGCCAACAACCTATATGAACCGCTCGGGCGTCGCTGTCAAGACGTTTATGAACACGCACCAGTGGCGTCTAAAGAAGAACGCGCTGGCGCTCAACCGCCAGGACGAACTACTCGTGGTCACGGACGACGTCGCACTGCCCTTTGGCACGTGTCGCTTCAAGTCGAAAGGTGGACCCGGCGGCCAGAACGGCATTCGCGATATCATCAAGTGCGTCAGCACCGAGCGCTTTGCGAGGCTCAAGATCGGCGTCGGCGCGCCGCACTGGTTTGTCGGCGGCAATTCGGGCGCGCCTGCCGGCACAGCCATGGACAAGTTCGTATTGGGGAAATTCAACCCCGAAGAGCAAGATACGATGCCCGAGCTGCTCGAGTACGTGGACGAGCTCCTGCGACTGTTCCTGCACCGCGGCCTCGCACAGGCGAGCTCGGTCGCCAACAGCATGGACCTCGCGACCTACAAGAAGGACTTTCAAGGCACGAAGCGGCCAAAGAACACCGGCACCAGTGGCAGCAAGAAACTCAAGCAGTAGGCAGGTAGATAGACGCATAGGCGTCCTGTTTTTCCCATTTAGACAGCTACAACACATAGAGTCTGAATATGATAGCAAGCCCCATCGACTTGTGCACTCAGAGCTCGTATTCGTCCAGCAGCAGCGGCGCATGAGTCGTGATAAACGCGAGTTTCAGGAGCTGCCCAGCGTCAAGACCTTCTCGGTTCTTCCTCGCGCTTGAAATCGATGGTGGCGTGGCCGCAATTCGTGCTGCTGCTTGTCCTGACGCTTTAACATGCATGGCTAGACCGTTGCCTCCATTAGCAGCTTGGTCTACGATGCCATCTTCATTGTCATTGCTGACAGCATCGTTGGCTTTGAACACGATGAGTGCGACCTCCTGGAGCAGCGGGAACTGCTTGCAGTCCATAAGCCAGTACTGCTGGATCGTCTTGGTGCCTTTGACCAGCATCTGGAACCGGAAGCCGCCCTGTTGCTTCAACGTGTTGCTCTTGATCACAAACGCCGTGTACTCGCGAAAGAGCTGCTCGCGCTTCCGGTCGAGCTCTGCTTCGGCCGCTAGCGACGTTGCGCCGCCATCAGCGCTGTTGTCGTCATCATCATCTTCAGTCTCGTCATTTTCCTCCTTGGACGCCCGGTGGAAAAAGTCAAAGAGCTGGTCCTCAGCGCGGTCTCGCTCGTCGCCACTCATGACCTCACCCAGGAACCGCGGGTCCAGGAGGTACGCCATGCCGGCGTTGCTGCTACTGAGCCCTGTGAGCTCTTTGGCCACGAGCGTGCTCAGCGACGCATGTTCCGCCGGCGTGAGGCAGAGCAGCTTGGCCAACTCGCCCTTCAGCGTCACGCAGAAGCTGTGATACCCGCTCGAGACTGGTACTGATGCCGGTGCTAAGGACGTATCCTGGTTGTCAGCAGCTGCGGGTGGCCCATCCATCACTGTAGCCATGGTCGCGTAGATCGGATTCAAAATCTCGAGACTCTTATCAAGGTACTCCAGGAAGTTACTGCCCGTGACAATTTCCAGAACGCGCTGTCGCTGCTCGATCACCTTCTGCTTGAGACTCAAGTTTGCAAACTCGCCGACGAAATCTTGCCCGTTCACGATGTCGTAGATGAGGTCTTCACTGCGCTTGATTGTGTCCAGACACGGCTTGAGGTTCGTCCCAAAGTGACGCTGACGGCGCGGGTTAAAGGGCACGAGCGGCTCGACTCCCAGGTCCTGCTGCTCTCTCTCCAGCTTGCTCTTCATCTGCGCATCGCCCTCGGTAAAGAACGACACGAGCGTGCTGCAGTCCTGCACAAAAGTCGCCAAGTACGCGAACGCACTGGCCTCACTGGCAGGAGACGCGCTCTTATCCTGCTTCTTCTGACCTGCCGTTGGCGCAAAGATGTCCTTGATGAGCTGCACACACGCCGTCACCACTACATTATCTCCATCACCATCGAGTAGTGTAGAGTTTTGCGATCCTGCGTGACTGCTACTCTTGTCACTCTCGACCAAAACTTTGATCTTGTTGTAGCACTTGTCCAGCAGCGTCCCCGCCAGCTGCTGGCGACTCGGGAGCTCGACGTGCGGACGGCCGACGCAGAACGCGCGTCGCAAAAACTCGTCCTCGATGCGCTCGAACGGCGTGCCTGTGACGTAAAAGTGGATCGCCAGGTGCTCCACGATCTTCTCCTGGACGTTGAGCCGCGAGTCCGCGGCCTTGGCCCTCTTCGTGGGCGGTCCAGAGGACGACGAGCCATGCCCTCCGTCGCTACGAACTGTCGGGTCGTCACTCCCACGCTTCCTGACCATAACACTCATCTGGTTGAACCAGTCGGGGCGCTCGGCTTCGTCGGCGATGCTGAGCATGAGCTCGCGGAACGGCGCGCACTTCTTGGCCAAGTGGCCCTTGGCGCGCTCCGACTTCTTGCGGTGCGACACAAGCTCGCCGCAGTGGCGGCAAACACACGCCACGAGCCGCTGCGGGGTCTCGTTCTTCGTGAAGAGCGACCAGACATCGGCGCGCGGTCGGCCCTTGTGCTTGCCGCCCGCGCGCTGCCCGCTGCTGCTGCTCTCGTCGCCGTTGCTCATTTCTCGCGCGCTGTTGTTTTCCTTTTCACCCGCGCAGCACTGAAAGAAATGGGTGGAAAACGGGAAAAGTTACTAAAAAGCGTTTTGATGGGAGAAGTGACTAAAAAACGTTTTTTTTGCGTCAAGGCCTCCAGTTTTCTCACACAACACTACTGCATCAAACGTTCAAAGTTGGTAGGTTTCTTCAGTTCTATGAGCTTATTACTGTTCATTCATTCGTAACCTGGATGAAGAAGAACCTTGGCTTCGGCCACGACAATTTTGAGAACCGACGACGCCCACTCGGTCTTGCCCGTGACCGTCCTGCCGTTGTTCGAATAGTTCCAGGCCGTGTTGGTGCGCGCATTCACGATGTGGGTCTGCGGCTTGACGTTGGGCTTGGGGGCGGCCGTCTGCGTGGCCCAGTCCGCGTCGACCGACGCCACGGCCTGCACGTAGTACGTGCCGGCGGTCTCGAACGTGTAGCTCTCGGTGAAGAGGCCCTTGTTGTCCTTCGTTGCTGTTTGCTTGCTGGATGTCTTGAAGTCCGAGTGGTACCACCGCGTCACGCCGCTCTGTGCCGTGGTGAGCATGGTCGAGGACAGGTTGGCGCTCCTGGAGATCTTGAGCTGCGTGCTGTCGACCGTGATGCTGCCGGCGACTTCCCACCGGATCAGCATCGCGTCGCCTGCGGTGGGAGCTTTTGGCGCGGTCTTCCACGCGACGTACGGCTGCACGAGGTCCATGTACATGAGCGCGATGCGGAGGTTACGAGGCACGTGGCCCACGGTCGTGGACGTCGTCAAGTAGTCCGCCAACAGCGCGTCCGAGAGCGTGGCGTTCGTGCCCAGGCTCGCAGCACTCGGCCCCTTGGCAGTGCTCGTCTCGATCAGGATGTTGAACGCACGGTGCGTGGCATTGTTGTAGCGCGACTTCTCCGCCGCATAGCCGCCGTAGGTCTTTGGGTTGCACACACCAACGGGCTTTGGCGTCGTATACAAGTTCTCCCAGGACGCAGCGTACGCCCAGTCCTCCATGCCGCCGTCCACGGCGTAGATGATGTCGTTCATGGCGCCCGACGGGTAGTACGTGCTGTCCTCCTGGAACTTGCCGCCGTAGCGGGACATGCCCAACGCCATGTACCACTGGGCTCGGTTATCAGGGCTCTTGTCACTGCCACCGCCAGCGAGCTCGTGGTTGACCGAGCCCCACTCGTACGAGACCGAGCGAGTGCCGCCGTGGAACGTAATAGAGAGTTGGAACAAGTGGTCCCGCCACACTTCGTTCACGGCACGAGCGACCATTGTCTTGAAGCAGGTCGAACCGACGTTGTAGTTGAAGTCCCGGTTCGGGTCGATGCCGTTCTCTTCACGCACGTTCTCCTCATACCCGTACGCGTTCGTGGTCGGCATGATGACGACACGACGCGTCTTCACGAGGCGCTTGATCCATGGGTTGCCGTCGGCTCGTCCGGTGTGGTCAAGCAAGAACTCTGCAAGCGCGAGCGCGGTCTGTGGTCCAACGCGTTCATCGCCGTGGAGAGCGCCGCTAATGAACACTTCCGGGCGCTGGGCGTCTGGGAGCGAGCTCTCGTCAGTGATCTCGATCACGTAGTGCTGACAGGGCGCCGAGACTCCCCCACGCACACACGCGAGCTCACTGCGCAACGGGAGCCCGTACTGCGCCTGGGCGCTGTACACTTCGACGAAGCTCGGGTACTGGGTCTGCAGCGCGAAGAGCTGGTCCGTGATCTGGGCGTACGTACGGTACGAGTACGCGGTCTGGGAAGCGACGGACGAGGTGTGCGCGACGGCGGCGGCGACGAGCGCCATGAAGAGCTTCATGGTTCGAGTGAGCGACGTGTGGAGGACAACGCGAACTGGGAAGCAGCTCACGATGCTGCGGGTGATACTGACGGGAGCCAATTGATCGGCAAGGAAGAGAATACAGCACTGTGCTGTGGGGTTAGCTGTTGCCGCCCATGGGCCTTTTGCCCAAGAGAGCGGTGCTCCTGCTCAGCTAAGTTGACCTGGATGGCCAGTTTCAGTAAAAGTCGTGCCTTCTTGAACGATCAAAATATCGGTTTATGAGTTAACGACATCAGTTTATGAGCTCAGCATATCGGTTTATGAGATAGCGATATCAGTTTATGAACAAATGTAAACCGCCACAGTAGTGTACTATTCATGTTTGCAGGAAGCGGTGACGTGAAGGTCGCGCGAAGGTCGTCTCTTGCCGTTGAGCAACACGCGGTTGACTGACTGGCTGGCTCACTCGCATTTTGTTCGTTTGCCAATCGGACAAGTTCAAGCAAGCGCTGGAAGAGGATGTCGTCGCCAGCCCACGCGCGCGGGACGTACGCGTCGCCGTCTTACGCGAGTCCGCCGCCCCCCGTGCTCGTGACGGAGGCGCAGCTGCCGCGTGTGCTCGCGGTCGCGGTCGCTGGCACGCTCTCAGCCGCGTGGCTCGCACTGCAGCTCGACGCGTTTTATGCCGGCGACGACCAGCACACCGACTTCTACTTCCCGTACGAGCGGATAGCTACACGGCGCTGACGTGTGTATAGCAATATTGACTCACTAACACCTATTATGTGTGTGTGCTGCTTATTGCTGCTGCTTGCAGGAAGGTGGGGTATTTTTTGATCGCGTACAAGCTGCTCATGATCGTCTCGCGCTACTTTGGACACGGTGCGTCCATGTCTGAGCTCTTGGCAAGCGAACTGGTGCACATGAGCTCATGACGTGTAAATGTTGTGTATAAACAGGGGCATACATAATCTACGAAGCGCTCTGGGGCTGCAACATCGCGATCGTGCTCGTGATCATGGCCGTGTTCCTCTCCAAGCCCTTCCTCGTCGGCGTCGCGGTACGACTTCTGCTTGTTATATGAGATGAATGCTCTTGCGGTATGCTATTAACTTGCTACTGCTTGTACTGTGTGGTTTATGTATTATAGATGGCGATTGTGTCGGGCGACCAACTACTCTGGTATATTGACATCATCTCGTACGCGCTCACGGGAAAATTTATCGCGGGCGCCTTCAAGTACCTCACGTACCCAGAGAACCGGTCGTTCTCCAAGACGTTCTTCGCCTCGCACCACATTTGGTTCCTGCCCATGTGTTTATGGGTGCGTGCGCGTCTTTCCACTACCCACGTCACCCGTCTCTGTGATAGACTGCCTCTAACGCTCGCTCTATCTGCCTCTCTCTCTTTCTCTCTCGTCCTTAGATCACGGTCAAGTACGGCGGCATGCACCCGTCGAGCTTCGCCGCGTCGTGCGTCGTGACGACGTTCGTGTCCGCCTACTGCCGCATGTTCACGCCTTTCGAGGCCAAGGTGCGCGGCAGCGATCACATTATCTACCTTAACATCAATGGCGCGTTCGAGTTTTGGAAAGACATCGACATCGGCGTGCTCCACGTGCTCGACCACCGCCACCCGCTGCTCTACCTGCCGTACCTGGCCGTCGCGGGCAACCTCATCGCGAACGGCATCCCACACATCGTGCTCATGGGCATCTCGCTCACGCTGCAATTCCATCCGCTGCTGCAGGGCTGACGGCACTTAAAAGGGTTTGCATAGAGGAGTCAGAGAGAGAGGAAGAGCAACATGTGGATATCTACATTGGCGCTTTGAATATTGAGAAATGGACAAATCGCTGCCATCACCACCAAAGGAACATCATTCCAGTTGTTCATCTTAGGAGCGAGCCTCACGAACGACGAGGTGACGCACTTCGCGAACGACGCGCTCGTCGAGAAGGTGGCGATGCAGAGCGACGACGTCTTTGCGATCGTGACGCACTTCTGTTGCGGTGGTGTAAACGAGAGCGGTCTCTGCTGTCGCGATTGCCAGGGCACTTGCTGTCGTCTCGTGGGCTCAATGGACTCGCTCGTCGAGCGTCACGATCATCGCGCCGACGAGTGTCATTACGCGATCTCGAACTCGATCGACTGCCTCTTCGTTTCAAAGCCGATGACGAGCGTCGTGGGCTTCGCGAGCGGTCACGTACTCTCGGTGGTGATCGTAAACAACGTCGTTCGTCTCTTTGCTTGGACGACGAAGCAGCAGCCACCACTGGGGATAGGGGACGCAAATGGTTTCCTCGCTTTCTGTCGCCAACACTTTCTCGAACATCACTACGGTGACAGCTGCTGCTACGTCCACGTTTCGAGTCGCGTTCTCGACGATATTCACCCTCATCGTCACTACTGCAGCTGTCATTTTCATCACTGCCACCACTCGTTTTACTGATGCGCGCTTCTCGGCGACGAAGCTTCTTTTTCTCCTTCGTGGCTCGCTTCTTCTCCTTTTTCTCCTGTTTCTTCGCCTTCTTTCTCGCTTTCCGTTTCGCCCTCGCTTCACGATCTTCCACTTCCCCATCAGAGCTCTTCTCATTATTATCGTCAACAACCTCACCGCAGTCGCTAATCACGACCGCCTGCATGGGCGCAGGCTTGTTATTCGCGACTGTCTCGACCGCTTCCATCTGGCGCACGACGCTCATGCCGGACTCGACGGCGCCGAACACGACGTGCTTCCCGTCCAAATGCGGCGTCGGCACGGTCGTGATGAAGAACTGGCTGCCGTTCGTGTGCGGCCCGGCGTTTGCCATCGACAGCAGCCCCGCCGTCGTATGGCGGTGGCGGAAGCTCTCATCGCGGAACCTGTGTTTATGCAAATCGTAAATTAGTTCACCAATATGGGGTCTATATTAGAGGCACCCGTGGAGATTGAGTAAGACGACGCACCGATCGCCGTAGATGGACTCGCCGCCCGTACCGTTCTGCTTGGAGAAGTCGCCCCCCTGGAGCATGAAGCCCTTGATGATGCGGTGGAACGCCACGCCTGCAACAATATATATAGTGCAGCGGTCAGTAAGAGCCCACAGGGTAATCCCCAGCGCTATTGCACTATAGATTGATAGATACGTGTTGTAATAGTACCTTTGTAGTGCAGTGGCTTGCCCGTCGTCTTGCCAATACTCTTCTCCCCCGTGCATAGCGCTCTGTACATGCATCAGAAGCAAAAACAAAGATACCAGAGCGAAAGGAAGTTAGCCACCTACGCACGCAGCACAAAACCTCGCTCTGTGAGTTGTATACGCACCGGAAGTTCTCGGTCGTCCTGGGCACGCCGTCAAAGAGCTGGAAAACGATGCGCCCTACGTGCGAGCCGCCGATCGAGATGTCTTTTGGCACACCAACAGAGAGAGAGAAAGCGTCAGTGGAGCGAGCGTATATAGCAGCACGTGTACAAGAAGCCAGGCACAAGGAAGGAAAGTCGCTCTGCTGACATAGCGCCCAGCCACGCACCGAAGAACACGCGCTTGGGTTGCGCGGACCCATCGCCCATTTTACTATTGGTGACGAAGAAGGTTGAGTGGTCGCTTACCAGCTCTTGTATTCGAGTAAATGTGACATCTCGATACTGGTGAGATGCTGTATTATAATAATCGAATACACTACCTACTGTCCGGTAAGTACCATGATAAAGTACATACACCGAGTACATATTGCTAGCGCCACGCGCGGACAGTATATTCTCGCTCGGGCACAGTACCTCCGAGCAATCTGTAGATCTAATGCACACATTGGGTCGGAGCAAGTACGGGTGACGAGAATTGAGGGCGTTGTTGGAGACCAGAAGAGCGAGCTTGGCCGATGACTGGTGCGCAGGTTCTTGTAATCGAATACAAGTAGCGCACTTAACCGATATCACCTTCAAATCGTATTATGACTGGTTAAAAAACACTTTTGATAGCCAATCACAGTGCTCGATTAGCCGTTGCCTCGAGAAAGAGACAACTTGTCGTCTTCTTGGACGAATTCCCGCCACTTCCCACCAGTTACCAAGACGATGCTGAGATGGACAATGTCTATGATAACGATGTCGACAGAGTGCGCGAGCTCCGGTTCATGCGCAATGTCTTCCGGTCGCTCGGCCTCGTGGTGATCCTGAGCTCCACGAACAGCACTGCGAGGTATCTCGTTGACGCTGTTGATCCACTTTCGCAGGGCTCGGTTGATGCTCTTCAGCCTTTATCACCCTGGTGTGTGGTTTTTCCGCCGCTACCGCGCTTTCGAGACGATCTGGCGATGGAAAGTGTGGACGCGAGGCTCACGAGCATTCTCCTAAACAGCCGGCCGCTGTTTGCGAGGGAGGCGCTCGAGCTGATTCGCAAGCAGCGCTTGCTGCTAACGTCGACGATGGGAGACTTTGTTGAGTTTGTGGACGCACTGGCGGAGAAGCTGGTTGCCACGTGTCTCGTGTGAAAGGATCCGAGCTCGCAGTGGTTTCGCGTCGGTCAACTCTGTCTCTTGCTGGGTAGCACTGTGACTGCGTCTGTGGCTGGCGAAAGTGACGGGAACCATCTCATCAAGAGTCACTTTGCGCGCTTGGAGGAGCGAAATGCTTTCGATCTGAGTATTAACGTTCACGGCCAGCTCTGCAAGACCAACGGAGAGCTCTGGACTGGCCAGTGTGTGTTTCCAGCACCGAATGAAGACATACTTCTGTACCTGGCGCTGACTGGTGACAAGACGTTTCGCCCACTGGTTGACGCGAACGAGGCGCCAGTGCCGCTCCACCAGGCATTGGCTGAGCTGGAGCACAGCCATCCGAATATGCTACGGTTTAACCCAGCGACTGGCAGTCTGAAACGATTGGAAGCGTTCGTGGCTGGCTCAATCGTGTTGGTGAGCCACGTCATGGGCCTTGGCGGCCCAAACGTTGGCGCGTTCTTGGTCGCGCTGCTGTACGAGCTGGGCTTGGGTTGCTCGCCTTGCAGTGCCAACATGCGGGTTCCTGCAACTGTGCGCGACTTCCGCAACGTAAAGCTCTCGTTCCTGGCTCCGCTGGATGTGCATTGGCCGGCGTTCCTTCCAGTCGAGTTGAGTGCGACGCTGGTCACATTGAAGAGCGTGACGACGCGAGCCAATGACAGAGTCGAATTGCGAACCTCGGATAGCCTGTTGTCGGTCGATTGTTGGAATCCAATGCCGCGAATGCTGGACTCTGAGGTGGTGGTGAAAGGGATCATTAATCGGATTCTACAATCGTCAACGGTTCACCTGGTGGTCGCCGATTGACTGGATCACCTCTGCTGTGGAGATTCGAGTGGGAATGCTGGTTTCGATGAGGAAGCCAAGCTCAAATGGCTGCAGCACACGCGGTTCTATCGCATTGGGAGACGCTGCGGCTGGCAAGAGCTCCAGGGATTCGAGAAAAGTGTCGAGCGTGCGGATCGCAGACTCAGTCGTGCGCACATGTGGACAAGCTGGTGTTGTTTGTGGGGCTGCAGTAGGAGGCAATGATGAAAAAGAAGCCAGGGTGAGATGCGTATTTGTGTGTAAAGCTGGGAATACATGTGGGTTAATCGTACGTACACTGTCCACTTCGTGTTGCCAAGACTCTCGCCGAAAGTTGACGGTGATCACGTACGATGAGCCTGCCAGCGATCTATTCTTGATGATCGGTCTGCTAGCGCGTTCGGAAATACCCGACATGCGTTGTCTTTTCACTTCAGCTTTGTCAACCTTCAATCAGCGACGAGCGAGCGATGCGTGGAGCTGGGACACCAGTGCACCCTTTCCATCCCAGCAGTGATCTCATTCCAGTGCCGCGCTCTTCAGCACGCAAGCGCAAACTCCTGCGTTTCCTTAGCATCCTCAACCTCGTGTACCACTGGCTCCTTTGGACTTTCTTCACGCTGCTCATCTTCGGCCAGGCGCTCGGGATCACGTGGACACGCGCGTCGACCAAGCTGCACCTGTACTTTGGTCAGGATCCGTCGCTCGGTGTGTACCAAGTGGTCAGCACGAACGATGTGCCGTTCACGGACCGGGCGTTCGTGTGCTCGCTGCACAGTCGCATCTACAAGCCCGTGCAGCTTCAGGACGCGCTCGACTCGCCATTCACGACCCTCGCTCTTCCTGCCAGCAATGTCTCTGGGAGTCAGCCAGTGGACGGCTATCGGATGGTAAAGCGAGCGGGGCGCTTCCAGATCAGCGAGCTCACGCGACAAGGCTACGAGAACACGTGCGATGCCATCGCGATGACCATAGACACCATTTTCGCCCGCTGTGAGGAACTCGGGTACCACGTCACGCGCGACAGCTTGCGCATCATCGTCGGCGGTGACGAAAGCATGCGACTGCTTCGGGACACGCTGCCCGTGGTCGTGATACCCTTCTCCGACGACGGTTTCTACTCGCGCTACGTGATCCCAGGCTCGGACGGCAGCGCGTGCATGTTCCGCCTCAACGGCGCCTATGAGACCAAGGGGTATCCGGACGTGACCTTTCGAGGCGTGAACCGCACGGTGCGTGAACAGAGAACCATCGAATTGCTGGGAAAACCTGGGGGTACGTGGCGCAACGGCTGGTACGAAGACCTGGACGGCGGCAAGTGGTTTTCCGAAGTCATGAGCACTGGGATAACGTCGTTTGGCATCGCAATACGAGAGTTCGACATGCAGCACAACACGGAGCGCGACTGCACGGACAGCGCCAGTGCATGTGGGCGAATGGCTCGACGCAACTGGTGGGGCGCGCACCTGAGCTCCACCGACGACCCGCTGCCGTACACCTCGGTGACGATCCTGAACGAGAAGCACTTCGGCATGTTCCTCTTTGAGGCGGTAGTCGAGCGATCGGTCGAGAGCGTGTACGATGTCAACTCGGCGCTCGCCAATCTCTCGCTGGGTGCACTGCTCGTTCGCTGGCTCGTCGTGAAACTCGCCATGGTACATTCCTATCGCTCCGGTGTAGTCGAGAAACCTGAGACCGTGGGCATCGGAGTGCTCTCGTGCGCCCGAGGGTTCCTCTGGATGCCGATCTTCCTGCTACCGCGGCTCAAGACGCATCTCGCAGTCTTTGCGACGATTGGATGCACGTTCGACGGCTCGCAGATCGCGCTCTCGCAAGCCTGGTTCCTGATGTACCCTGGGATCGCCGAGTTGTTATTCCTGGTCTACAGTCTGCTCAATCTGGTCGCAAAGCTGCTGCATCGAAGGATGAGCGACGCGCTCTTTGGGCCAACGCTCCTCTTCCTCTGTGCGATGCACTATGCGCGCACGGACCTCGCGCAGTCGGGCTGGTTCGAGTACGACGGCCGCATACCGACGATTCTGACCTCCGACGACTTTGACCGCCTCTCAGTCCTCGACATCTTCCGCAACGACACGCTCTTGAAACTCAACGGCAACGTCAAGGCGCTATTCCTGATCAAATTAGGCGTGCTGGGCCTGAATCTGCTCCCCTTGCTGTTCTCACAGCCCACAGCAGCAGCAAATGAGTCCACGACAGCAACTGAAGCGCACTTGGCGCTTCGTAGAGTGGCGAGCGGTGGCGTGGGGGCCATCAGAGCGGCTTCGAGACCCTCAATATCAAACAAGGAAGCCAGCGCTGTACCTGTTGTTCTCACGGGCTTCGAGCTGCTTCGCCTTGGGTACTTCGTCTTGGATGAGACTTGGCTCATCTCCATCTACGACTGGTATCTGTTTGTGCTGATAGCCTGGTTTCCGAACTCGCCCATGCGCGTGATGCTCTTCGCTGTCAAGCCCACTGGCGATGACGTCAGTGCTCCAAACTGCTACTGCTGCATTGACGAGAAGCCCGTGATCTGCCGCGTCAGTGACCCGCGAGTCGCGAGGTGCCGGCCGTGGAGAATCTCAGCACCACCATTCCGATAGTAACGCACACGACCTGCGAGAGCAACAACCATACGAAAAATGCACTGCTTCTAATAGAGTCTAGGACCAGTAGACGGGTGCAAAACGTACGTACGTGACCTCCCACACATGCAGCAGTCCGCGATCTTCACCGCGCTTTATCATTTGTCGACCTCTCACAACTGCAACAAGTTGAACTCAGCGTGAATGGGTTGTCTTAGTGCTTTGCGTCGGTTTGTTTTGCGATCGACGTTTATTTCCAACGTGTCTCGCAAGCAGCCGTGTCTGGAACACAACACACGTATTACGTACCCGCAACAATCAAAGCGCAGCAGACGACTCAATACATACCCGCAAATGCGCATTTTTCATGAGCGAGCCTTCAGGTACGCCACGTCACCAGTTAGGCCGCATCGAGCAGTGCGGACTCCTCGTTTGCATCTCGTAGGGCTCTCCCTGTCGCTCGTCTTGTTCACGTCAAGACGCACGAGTCTGTCTGCCGGCATCCGATGCCGCGACTAGCTGCAGCAAATGGATGGCCATCGTCCCGGGAAGACGTTTGTACGCCGTTCTCACTCGTCCTGTGAAGCCCTTGAACTCGTTCAGGTCCGTCCATTCCCGGTTGAAGCCCAAGGTGGGCTACTTCCAGAGATCGAGCTCGTTCATGGAGGCCGTCACTTGCGCCAGGAGAACGCGAACACGCTGCTGTACGTGGACCATGTGGTTGTACATGCGTACCAGCATCAGCAGCAGGAATCCGGCCGCTGCGGCGCCCGTCTTGCGCGCGCATCGTCATGCAAGTGGCGAGCTTCTTGCAAGTTGAAGAATTAAGTTCTCGTTCATTCGAGTTTTGTTGGGTTTTGTTCGCAAACACGGCGAGAAAGTATAACGCATACAAAGCTAGCATGCTTGCCAATGGCTGCCATCGCAACGCCCCCTCCTCGTCCGATTCATGGTTGCCACGGTCGTGAGGCTGACTCTGCTCCTCCTCTTCCTCTTCTTCCTCCCGTAGGCTACCACCAAGACGCGCTGGACGATCGGATAGCTCCTGTTCGGACGCTTGCAGTTGTTGCTCAAGCTGCTGTTGTTGTCGGAATTGTTGCTCTTGCTCTCGACGTCGCTGCGGCTCTTCGGCGACATGCAGCTGCAAGAGGCGTTCGTCGATCCGCGCGGATAGTGTTGTTCGATTCACGTCGAACTGCTTCGCTATCACCCCCTCTTGACGCCTCCGCGGAACATGATGACCGCGAAGTGAGCGGATCACCGCTGTGGTGATCTCTCGTGGTCGCTTGTGCTCGCTGCGATCTCTTTCTTGCGCTGTGTATTGGGTGTTTGTGGGCTTGAGAGGCAAAACCCAATCGGGCCTGATTCCAATCGGCCTGATCCCTGATTTCCTCTCGTGAAATTTGATGTTCTGGAAAGAGCACTCGTTCCTTATCTACGTAAATAGTGAATTTGTAACATATGTCAAAATATAAATTATGGTTATATACAAAGGTCAAATCAACGTTCTTTTTTGTTTTGTTTTACTTGCAATACGATTGACCTCGCCATATATATCAAAAGATAAAAAAATTGAGCAGTAGGTGGCTCGGAAAGAGCTCAAATTTTTTGCTGGAACAATATACACTAAGAGTTTCATTCATTTTTTTGAAAATTTGTCAAAAACGCAGAAGCATCCGAGCTGTACAAATACCGATATACAGCAGTAGTTTAATTATTACCGCTGGATACCGGTATTTGACCAACGGTATCTATTCACTATTTTAGGCAATTGGCTTTTGCTTAGCAACCCACCCGGGTCAAATAGTGACTTTTCGCGCTTTAGTGACGTGGAGCCGAGGGAGTGACATTGGAGGGAGCAAGAACCAGAACGGCAAAAAGGCCACGAGACCGAGAAGCGCACAGGGAGCAGCGCGGCGCCACGTGTCGGCCGCAGACACTTCGAAATTCGCCAGCAACCACGCAAACGACCAGCAACAGACCAACAGCAGACCAACACCAGCAAGCACCCGCACGCAGCAGCGAGCGACAGACACAACCCTCGACGAAGTGAGTAGTTATGTTTCAGGTAATTTGCATAATGAACCCATGGGCCCCACCAGGACCCCAACGTGTAGCGCTCGACGACGTCGCACGTCGCCGAGCAAAGCAGCGCGTCTGGACAAGCGCTCTCACTGGCGTGTCGAATGCGCCATGGGATGGAGCTCTCGTCGAACGAGGCTCCTGGCCGGCAGTGGCGGAGCCCCGTCGTCGGCACGACTGCACCGAATGTGGTCGGCTGTGCACGCGCCAGGAAGAGCCGTGGCGGTCGCTAAGAACGGTGGCACGTGCGGAGCACGTCGCATGCGAAGGCGCAAGCTATTAGAGGACTGGAAGTCTAAGTGTGAATCTATTTTATGTTTTGCAGGCGAACGGTCGCGAGGAAACTTACTGCTTGAATAACGATTTTCGTAATTCGAAATGGAAAACATACCAGTTTTGTACCGGTATGTTTTGACTAGAACAAAGTATCGTGAAGAAAATGCAAAAATGTCCATCTGCACTGACCTAGGTTAAAAAGTAAAAAAACTGCAAAGTGAGGGATAAAAATAGTCTAAAAATGTACTGCTTTAATATAATTAACGGTATAACCGGTATTACTACAGCATTGTAAAAACGAAGAAAAGCGATGTGCGCGAGGCGTGATCACGCGCTGGTCAGTAAATCCAAAAACGTACATTTCAAATATTATTGTACGACTGAATTGAGCTCACACAACTATTTACCAGGTAACTGCAGATCTGGCCGCCACGCTTCAAGCGACTGCAAGCGCCAAAACCTTATACTTTATAGAGTGGCAATGTCGTAGCCTTTCGCCGCTCTGCACAGATCGATTGACATTGCTACATCCACGTAGTAGGGACATCTTTCATGCCTTTTGCACGGATAGGCATGCTTTATGGGCAACGCAGTTCCCTCGTGTATATATGTTGCAGTGTGACATATTCGTGATCGAATAGATCATGTAGCACAGCGCAGTATGTATATGTGCATCGGCTGTAGGGACATATATGAGCATAGATAAAGTACTGGACTCCAGTTGCCCTGTGATGAGGCAAACACAAAATATATCGCGTGGTTGCTGACATATAAGATGCGCTTTTCTTTCTCATTTGAACTGGCGAGGTAGATCACACAGGCAACGACTGCCAATGAGATACCAATTCGAAACGATTATGAGGGTAGCGGCAGTAAAATAATAGCTTTTTGTGACAGGGGACTGCAATGGTGGCGTCGTGTTACGGCAAGTTCTACTGAGCACAGCACCATCGCCAGCGGATACATAGATTCGCAAACAAGAGCACACGCAACTGAACAGGCTTTACACGCTGATCAAGAGCTCGCATTGCAGTGGTACTGTATAAAAAGCCTGCGTCAATACAGGAGCCAGACTCGTCACCAAGAAGGCCGACAGCGGTGAGTGCTGGCTGCTATTACCTGTCAGCCAAATATGACCACCATGAAACGTAGTCTGGCTATATAGATTTCCATCTGTGACGATGTAGTGATTACAGAAATGGCCCAAGAAGCATGGCCCTGACGCCGTGGAGCCAAATGCTTGTTGCTTCTCGAGACTGGCAATCAATTGCAAAAAGCAAATCATCAAAATGCATCACTTTCTTAACCAGACCAGAGATTGAAATGAGTGATTCATGCCAAAGCTTTGGCACCTGGTCTGACATCCAGTTTCTGCAAGGCCCATGAGTTTGAACTCTCGTCGCGCCAGACTCCATCAGCGTGAGCTTGCAGCGCCTCAAGGGCACATAGAGCACACGAGATAATCAGTTGACGGGGGATTCGTTTTCGTCCTCTTTTCCGATACATTTGCCTTGACTTTTCGCCATTTTTCCAATGTATGGAGTTTATTATATTAGCATTATTGTGCATTTCATCCTTTTTGCCACCCTTAAGCAGCCCGTTTGGTGATGAATACGAAAGCATAAAACGGGGTTCTTTTTGTCAAACAAGAGAGATAATCCGAGGTTAAAAGGCGTCTTTATTTGATCGTTGTGCATT